>CM050175.1:7526422-7608843 GCA_027410445.1 Discoglossus pictus | reverse complement strand
CATCTCCTGTCTGTCCCCATCTACTCAGCCTGTCCCATCTCCTGTCTGTCCCCTATCCTAAGTCTGTCGCCTCTTCTGTCTGTTCCCTCTCATCAGTCTGTCTCCTTTCCTGGCTGTCCCCTCTCCTCAGTCTGTCCCTCTCCTGTTTGTCCCCTCTCCTCAGTCTGCCATCACTCCTGTCTGTCCCCTCTCCTCAGTCTGTCCCCTCTCCTGACTGTCCTCTTTTCTTTTCTGTCCCCTCTCCTGTCTGTCCAGTCTCCTGTCTGCCCCCTATTCTGTCTATCCCCCCTCTTCAGTCTGTCCAATCTCCTGTCTGTCCCCTCTCCTGTCTGTCCCTTTACCTCAGTGTGTCAACTCTCATCAGTCTGTCCCCTCTGCTCAGTCTGTCCCATATCCTGTATGTCCCCTCTTCTCAGTCTGTCCCCTCTCCTGTCTGTCCCCTCTCCTCAGTCTTTCCCCTCTCCTGTCTGTCCCATCCCCTCAACCTGTCACCTCTCCTTTCTGCCCCCTCTCCTCAGTCTGTCACCTATCATGTATGGCCCCTCTCCTTAGTCTGTCCACTGTTCTGTTCATCCCCTCTCTTGTCTGTCCACTCTCCTCAGTCTGTCCCTTCTCCTGTCTGTACCCTCTCCTCAGTCTGTCCCCTCTCCTGTCTGTCCCCCCTACTCAGTCTGTCCCCTCTCCTGTCTGTCCCCTCTCCTCAGTCTGTCACCTCTACTGACTGTTTCCTCTCATCAGACTGTCCCCTCTCCTGTCTGTCTCCTCTCCTGGCTGCCCCATATCCTTAGTCTGGCCCTCTCCTGTCTGTCCAAACTCCTGTCTTTCCCCTCTCCTCATTCTTTCCCCACTCCTGTCTGTCCCCTCTAATCAGTCTTTCCCCTCTACTAAGTCTTTCCCCTTTCCTCAGTCTGTCCCCTCTCTTTAGTCTGTCCCCTCTCCTGTCTGTCCCCTTTACTCAGTCTATACCCTCTCATTTCTATCCACTCTCCTGTCTGTCCCCTCATCTCAATCTGTCCCCTCTCATGTCTGTCCACTCTCCTGTCTGTCCCCTCTCCTCTGTCTGTCGCCACTCCTTTCTGTTCCATCTCATCAGTCTGTGCCCTCTTCTGTATGTCCCCTCTTCACATTCTGTTGCATCTCCTGTCTGCCCCCTCTCCTCAATCTGTCCCCTATCTTGTATGTCCCCTCTCCTCAATATGTCCCCTCTCCTGTCTGTCCCCTCTCCTGTCTATCCCCTCTCCTCAGTCTCTTCCCTCTCCTGTCTGTCCCCTCTCCTCAGTCTGTCCCCTCTCCTGCCTGTCCCCTTTTCTCAGTCTGCCCCCTCTGTTGTCTCTCCCCTCTCCTCAGTCTGTCCCCTTTCCTGTCTGTTCCCTCTCCTGTCTGTCCCCTCTCCTCAGTCGGTCCTGTCTCAATTCTGTTCCCTCTCTGCAGTCTGTCCCCTCTCCTCATTCTGTCCCCTCTCCTGACTGTCCTGTTTCCTCAGTCTGTCCCCTGTCCTGTCTGTCCCCTCTCTTCAGTCTGTCACCTCTCCTATCTGTACACTCTCCTCAGTCTGTCCCCTCTCCTGTCTGTCCCACCTACTCAGTCTGTCCACTCTCCTGTTTATCCCTTCTTCTCAGTCTGTCCCCTCTCCTGTCTGTCCCTCTCCTGTCATTCCCCTCTCCATCTGTCCCCTCTCCTATCTGTCCCCTCTCCTGTCTGCCCCCTCCCCTGTCTGTCCCATCTCCTCAATCTGTCCCCTCTCCTTTCTGTCCCCTCTCCTCATTCTGTCCCCTCTCCTTTCTGGACCCTCTTCTGTCTGTCCCCTCTCCTCAGTCTGTCCAATCTCCTGTCTGTCCCCTCTCCTGACTGTCGCCTCTCCTCAGTCTGTCCACTCTCCTCTCTGTCCCCTCATCTCAGTCTGCACCCTCTCCTGTCTGTCCCCACTCCTCAGTCTGTCCCCTCTCCTGTCTGTTCCCTCTCCTGTCTGTACCCTCTCCTCAATTGGTCCTGTCTCAATTCTGTCCCCTCTCTGCAGTCTGTCCCCTCTCCTCAGTCTGTCCCCTCTACTGTCTGTTCCCTCAACTGTCTGTCCCCTCTCCTCAGTCGGTCCTCTCTCTTGTCTGTCCCCTCTTCTCAAACTGTCCACTCTCATGTCTGTCCC
The DNA here is from genome assembly GCA_027410445.1 of Discoglossus pictus. Classification (NCBI taxonomy): domain Eukaryota; kingdom Metazoa; phylum Chordata; class Amphibia; order Anura; family Alytidae; genus Discoglossus; species Discoglossus pictus. The sequence goes on along the minus strand of CM050175.1, from coordinate 7,606,700 downwards.
ATCTCCTGTCTGTCCCCCTCTACTCAGTCTGTCCCATCTCCTGTCTGTCCCCTATCCTAAGTCTGTCGCCTCTTCTGTCTGTTCCCTCTCACCAGTCTGTCTCCTCTCCTGGCTGTCCCCTCTCCTCAGTCTGCCCCTCTCCTGTTTGTCCCCTCTCCGCAGTCTGCCATCACTCCTGTCTGTCCCCTCTCCTCAGTCTGTCCCCTCTCCTGACTGTCCTCTTTTCTTTTCTGTCCCATCTACTCTTTAGTCTGTCCCCTCTCCTGTCTGTCCAGTCAACTGTCTGCCCCCTATTCTGTCTGTCCCCCCTCTTCAGTCTGTCCTATCTCCTGTCTGTCCCCTCTCCTGTCTGTCCCTTTACCTCAGTGTGTCAACTCTCATCAGTCTGTCCCCTCTGCTTAGTCTGTCCCATATCCTGTATGTCCCCTCTTATCAGTCTGTCCCCTCTACTGTCTGTCCCCTCTCATGTCTGTCCCTTCTTCTCAGTTTTTCCCCTTTCCTGTCAGTCCCCTCTGCTCAGTCTGTCTCGTCTCTTTATTCTATCCCCTCTCTTTTCTTTCCCCTCTCCTCAGTCTTTCCCCTCTCCGGTATGTAACCTCTCCTCAGTCTGTCCACTCTACTGTCTATCCCTTCTCTTCAGTCTGTCCCCTCTCCTGTCTGTCCCTTCTCCTCAGTCTGTCACCTCTCCTGACTGTTCCCTCTCATCAGTCTGTCTACTCTCCTGTCTGTCCCCTCTCCTGGCTGCCCCCTCTCCTCAGTCTGTCCCCTCTACTGTCTGTCCCCTCTACTGTCTGTCCCCTCTCCTCAGTCGGTCCTCTCTCTTGTCTGTCCCCTCTTCTCAAACTGTCCCCTCTCCTGTCTGTCCCATCTCCTGTCTGTCCCCCTCAACTCAGTCTGTCCCATCCCCTGTCTGTCCCCTCTCCTGTCTGTCCCCTATCCTCAGTCTGTCACCTCTTCTGTCTGTCCCCTCTCCGGTATGTAACCTCTCCTCAGTCTGTCCACTCTACTGTCTTTCCCTTCTCTTCAGTCTGTCCCCTCTCCTGTCTGTCCCTTCTCCTCAGTCTGTCACCTCTCCTGACTGTTCCCTCTCATCAGTCTGTCTACTCTCCTATCTGTCCCCTCTCCTGGCTGTCCCCTCTCCTCAGTCTGTCCCCTCTCCTATCTGTACCCTCTCCTCAGTCTGTCCCTCTCCTGTCTTTCCCCTCTAATCATTCTGACCCCTCTCCTGTCTTTCCCCTCTCCTCATTCTGACCCCTCTCCTGTCTGTCCCCTCTCATGTCTGTCCCCTCTTCTGTCTGCCCCCCCCCCACCTTTCCCATCTCCTCAGTCTGTCCCCTCTCCTGTCTGTCCCCTCTCCTCATTCTGTCCCCTCTCCATTCTGAACCCTCATCTGTCTTTTCCCTCTCCTCAGTCTGTCTAATCTCCTGTCTGTCCCCTCTCCTGTCTGTCTCCTCTCCTCAGTCTATAAACTCTCCTCAGTCTGTCCCCTCTTCTGTCTTTCCCCTCTACTCAATCTGTCCCCTCTCCTGTTTGTTCCCTCTCCTGTCTGTCCACTCTCCTGTCTTTCCCTCTCCTCAGTCTGCCCCCTCTCCTCAGTCTGTCCCCTCTCCTCATTATGTCCAGTCTTCTGTCTGTCCCCTCTTCTGTCTGTCCCCTCTCCTCATTCTGTCCAATCTACTGTCTGTCCCCTCTCCTGTCTGTCCCCTCTCCTCATTCTGTCCCCTCTCCATTCTGAACCCTCATCTGTCTTTTCCCTCTCCTCAGTCTGTCTAATCTCCTGTCTGTCCCCTCTCCTGTCTGTCTCCTCTCCTCAGTCTATAAACTCTCCTCAGTCTGTCCCCTCTTCTGTCTGTCCCCTCTACTCAATCTGTCCCCTCTCCTGTTTGTTCCCTCTCCTGTCTGTCCACTCTCCTGTCTTTCCCTCTCCTCAGTCTGCCCCCTCTAGTCAGTCTGTCCCCTCTCCTCATTCTGTCCAGTCTTCTGTCTGTCCCCTCTTCTGTCTGTCCCCTCTCCTCATTCTGTCCAATCTACTGTCTGTCCCCTCTCCTGTCTGTCCCCTTTCCTCAGTCTGTCCCCTCTCCTGAGTTTGTCCCCTCTCCTCAGTCTGTCACCTCTCCTGTCTGCTTCCTCTCCTCAGTCTGTCCCCTCTCCTGTCTGTCCCCTCTCCTCAGTCTGTCCCCTCTCCTCAGTCTGTCCCCTCTCATCAGTATGTCCCCTCTCCTCATTCTGTCCCATCTCCTGTCTGTCCCCACTCCTGTCTGTCCCTTTTCTTAGCCTGTTGCCTCTCTTCAGTCTTTCCCCTCTCCTGTCTGTCCCCTCTCCTCAGTCTTTCCCCTCTCCTGTCTGTCCCCTCTCCTGTCTGCACCTTCTCCTCAGTCTGTCCCCTATCATGTATGTCCCCTCTCCTCAGTCTGTCCATTGTATTTCTGTCCCCTCTCCTATCTGTCCCCTCTCATGTCTGTCCCTTCTTCTCAGTTTTTCCCCTTTCCTGTCAGTCCCCTCTGCTCAGTCTGTCTCGTCTCTTCATTCTATCACCTCTCTTTTCTTTCCCCTCTCCTCAGTCTTTCCCCTCTCCGGTATGTAACCTCTCCTCAGTCTGTCCACTCTACTGTCTATCCCTTCTCTTCAGTCTGTCCCCTCTCCTGTCTGTCCCTTCTCCTCAGTCTGTCACCTCTCCTGACTGTTCCCTTTCATCAGTCTGTCTACTCTCCTATCTGTCCCCTCTCCTGGCTGCCCCCTCTCCTCAGTCTGTCCCCTCTACTGTCTGTCCCCTCTACTGTCTGTCCCCTCTCCTCAGTCGGTCCTCTCTCTTGTCTGTCCCCTCTTCTCAAACTGTCCCCTCTCCTGTCTGTCCCATCTCCTGTCTGTCCCCCTCAACTTAGTATGTCACATCTCCTGTCTATCCCCTCTCCTGTCTGTCCCCTATCCTCAGTCTGTCGCCTCTTCTGTCTGTTCCCTCTCCTCAGTCTGTCCCCTCTCCGGTATGTAACCTCTCCTCAGTCTTTCCACTCTACTGTCTATCCCTTCTCTTCAGTCTGTCCCCTCTCCTGTCTGTCCCTTCTCCTCAGTCTGTCACCTCTCCTGACTGTTCCCTCTCATCAGTCTGTCTACTCTCCTGGCTGTCCCCTCTCCTGGCTGTCCCCTCTCTTCAGTCTGTCCCCTCTACTGTCTGTCCCCTCTCCTCAGTTGGTCCTCTCTCTTGTCTGTATCCTCTTCTCAAACTGTCCCCTCTCCTGTCTGTCCCATCTCCTGTCTGTCCCCATCTACTCAGCCTGTCCCATCTCCTGTCTGTCCCCTATCCTAAGTCTGTCGCCTCTTCTGTCTGTTCCCTCTCATCAGTCTGTCTCCTCTCCTGGCTGTCCCCTCTCCTCAGTCTGCCCCTCTCCTGTTTGTCCCCTCTCCTCAGTCTACCATCACTCCTGTCTGTCCCCTCTCCTCAGTCTGTCCCCTCTCCTGACTGTCCTCTTTTCTTTTCTGTCCCCTCTACTCTTTAGTCTGTCCCCTCTCCTGTCTGTCCAGTCTCCTGTCTGCCCCCTATTCTGTCTGTCCCCCCTCTTCAGTCTGTCCAATCTCCTGTCTGTCCCCTCTCCTGTCTGTCCCTTTACCTCAGTGTGTCAACTCTCATCAGTCTGTCCCCTCTGCTCAGTCTGTCCCATATCCTGTATGTCCCCTCTCCTCAGTCTGTCCCCTCTCCTGTCTGTCCCCTCTCTTCAGTCTTTCCCCTCTCCTGTCTGTCCCCTCCCCTCAATCTGTCACCTCTCCTTTCTGCCCCCTCTCCTCAGTCTGTCACCTATCATGTATGGCCCCTCTCCTTAGTCTGTCCACTGTTCTGTTCGTCCCCTCACTTGTCTGTCCCCTCTCCTCAGTCTGTCCCTTCTCCTGTCTGTACCCTCTCCTCAGTCTGTCCCCTCTCCTGTCTGTCCCCCCTACTCAGTCTGTCCCCTCTCCTGTCTGTCCCCTCTCCTCAGTCTGTCACCTCTACTGAATGTTTTCTCTCATCAGTATGTCCCCTCTCCTGTCTGTCCCCTCTCCTGGCTGCCCCCTCTCCTTAGTCTGGCCCTCTCCTGTCTGTCCAAACTCCTGTCTTTCCCCTCTCCTCAGTCTTTCCCCACTCCTGTCTCTCCCCTCTAATCAGTCTTTCCCCTCTACTAAGTATTTCCCCTTTCCTCAGTCTGTCCCCTCTCTTTAGTCTGTCCCCTCTCCTGTCTGTCCCCTTTACTCAGTCTATACCCTCTCATTTCTATCCCATCTCCTGTCTGTCCCATCATCTCAATCTGTCCCCTCTCATGTCTGTACACTCTAATGTCTGTCCCCTCTCCTCTGTCTGTCGCCAATCCTTTCTGTTCCATCTCATCAGTCTGTCCCCTCTCCTCATTCTGTCCAGTCTTCTGTCTGTCCACTCTTCTGTCTGTCCCCTCTCCTCAGTCTGTCCAATCTACTGTCTGTCCCCTCTCCTGTCTGTCCCCTTTCCTCAGTCTGTCCCCTCTCCTGAGTTTGTCCCCTCTCCTCAGTCTGTCCCCTCTCCTGTCTGTTAACTCTCCTCAGTCTGTGCCCTCTCCTGTCTGCTTCCTCTCCTCAGTCTGTCCCCTCTCCTGCCTGTCCCCTCTCCTCAGTCTGTCCCCTCTCCTCAGTCTGTCCCCTCTCATCAGTATGTCCCCTCTCCTCATTCTGTCCCATCTCCTGTCTGTCCCCACTCCTGTCTGTCCCTTTTCTTAGCAAGTTGCCTCTCTTCAGTCTTTCCCCTATCCTGTCTGTCCCCTCTCCTCAGTCTTTCCCCTCTCCTGTCTGTCCCCTCTCCTGTCTGCACCTTCTCCTCAGTCTGTCCCCTATCATGTATGTCCCCTCTCCTCAGTTTGTCCATTGTATTTCTGTCCCCTCTCCTATCTGTCCCCTCTCATGTCTGTCCCTTCTTCTCAGTTTTTCCCCTTTCCTGTCAGTCCCCTCTGCTCAGTCTGTCTCGTCTCTTCATTCTATCCCCTCTCTTTTCTTTCCCCTCTCCTCAGTCTTTCCCCTCTCCGGTATGTAACCTCTCCTCAGTCTGTCTACTCTACTGTCTATCCCTTCTCTTCAGTCTGTCTTCTCTCCTGTCTGTCCCTTCTCCTCAGTCTGTCACCTCTCCTGACTGTTCCCTCTCATCATTCTGTCTACTCTCCTGTCTGTCCCCACTCCTGGCTGCCCCCTCTCCTCAGTCTGTCCCCTCTACTGTCTGTCCCCTCTACTGTCTGTCCCCTCTCCTCAGTCGGTCCTCTCTCTTGTCTGTCCCCTCTTCTCAAACTGTCCCCTCTCCTGTCTGTCCCATCTCCTGTCTGTCCCCCTCAACTCAGTCTGTCCCATCCCCTGTCTGTCCCCTCTCCTGTCTGTCCCCTATCCTCAGTCTGTCGCCTCTTCTGTCTGTCCCCTCTCCGGTATGTAACCTCCCCTCAGTCTGTCCACTCTACTGTCTTTCCCTTCTCTTCAGTCTGTCCCCTCTCCTGTCTGTCCCTTCTCCTCAGTCTGTCACCTCTCCTGACTGTTCCCTCTCATCAGTCTGTCTACTCTCCTGGCTGTCCCCTCTCCTGGCTGTCCCCTCTCCTCAGTCTGTCCCCTCTCCTCAGTCTGTCCCCTCTACTGTCTGTCCCCTCTACTGTCTGTCCCCTCTCCTCAGTCGGTCCTCTCTCTTTTCTGTATCCTCTTCTCAAACTGTCCCCTCTCCTGTCTGTCCCATCTCCTGTCTGTCCCCATCTACTCAGCCTGTCCCATCTCCTGTCTGTCCCCTATCCTAAGTCTGTCGCCTCTTCTGTCTGTTCCCTCTCATCAGTCTGTCTCCTCTCCTGGCTGTCCCCTCTCCTCAGTCTGTCCCTCTCCTGTTTGTCCCCTCTCCTCAGTCTGCCATCACTCCTGTCTGTCCCCTCTCCTCAGTCTGTCCCCTCTCCTGACTGTCCTCTTTTCTTTTCTGTCCCCTCTCCTGTCTGTCCAGTCTCCTGTCTGCCCCCTATTCTGTCTATCCCCCCTCTTCAGTCTGTCCAATCTCCTGTCTGTCCCCTCTCCTGTCTGTCCCTTTACCTCAGTGTGTCAACTCTCATCAGTCTGTCCCCTCTGCTCAGTCTGTCCCATATCCTGTATGTCCCCTCTTCTCAGTCTGTCCCCTCTCCTGTCTGTCCCCTCTCCTCAGTCTTTCCCCTCTCCTGTCTGTCCCATCCCCTCAACCTGTCACCTCTCCTTTCTGCCCCCTCTCCTCAGTCTGTCACCTATCATGTATGGCCCCTCTCCTTAGTCTGTCCACTGTTCTGTTTGTCCCCTCTCTTGTCTGTCCCCTCTCCTCAGTCTGTCCCTTCTCCTGTCTGTACCCTCTCCTCAGTCTGTCCCCTCTCCTGTCTGTCCCCCCTACTCAGTCTGTCCCCTCTCCTGTCTGTCCCCTCTCCTCAGTCTGTCACCTCTACTGACTGTTTCCTCTCATCAGTCTGTCCCCTCTCCTGTCTGTCTCCTCTCCTGGCTGCCCCATATCCTTAGTCTGGCCCTCTCCTGTCTGTCCAAACTCCTGTCTTTCCCCTCTCCTCATTCTTTCCCCACTCCTGTCTGTCCCCTCTAATCAGTCTTTCCCCTCTACTAAGTCTTTCCCCTCTCCTCAGTCTGTCCCCTCTCTTTAGTCTGTCCCCTCTCCTGTCTGTCCCCTTTACTCAGTCTATACCCTCTCATTTCTATCCACTCTCCTGTCTGTCCCCTCATCTCAATCTGTCCCCTCTCATGTCTGTCCACTCTCCTGTCTGTCCCCTCTCCTCTGTCTGTCGCCACTCCTTTCTGTTCCATCTCATCAGTCTGTGCCCTCTTCTGTATGTCCCCTCTTCACAGTCTGTTGCATCTCCTGTCTGCCCCCTCTCCTCAATCTGTCCCCTATCTTGTATGTCCCCTCTCGTCATTATGTCCCCTCTCCTGTCTGTCCCCTCTCCTGTCTATCCCCTCTCCTCAGTCTCTTCCCTCTCCTGTCTGTCCCCTCTCCTCAGTCTGTCCCCTCTCCTGCCTGTCCCCTTTTCTCAGTCTGCCCCCTCTGTTGTCTCTCCCCTCTCCTCAGTCTGTCCCCTCTCCTGTCTGTTCCCTCTCCTGTCTGTCCCCTCTCCTCAGTCGGTCCTGTCTCAATTCTGTTCCCTCTCTGCAGTCTGTCCCCTCTCCTCATTCTGTCCCCTCTCCTGACTGTCCTGTTTCCTCAGTCTGTCCCCTGTCCTGTCTGTCCCCTCTCTTCAGTCTGTCACCTCTCCTATCTGTACACTCTCCTCAGTCTGTCCCCTCTCCTGTCTGTCCCACCTACTCAGTCTGTCCACTTTCCTGTTTATCCCTTCTTCTCAGTCTGTCCCCTCTCCTGTCTGTCCCTCTCCTGTCATTCCCCTCTCCATCTGTCCCCTCTCCTATCTGTCCCCTCTCCTGTCTGCCCCCTCCCCTGTCTGTCCCATCTCCTCAATCTGTCCCCTCTCCTTTCTGTCCCCTCTCCTCCTTCTGTCCCCTCTCCTTTCTGGACCCTCTTCTGTCTGTCCCCTCTCCTCAGTCTGTCCAATCTCCTGTCTGTCCCCTCTCCTGACTGTCGCCTCTCCTCAGTCTGTCCACTCTCCTCTCTGTCCCCTCATCTCAGTCTGCACCCTCTCCTGTCTGTCCCCACTCCTCAGTCTGTCCCCTCTCCTGTCTGTTCCCTCTCCTGTCTGTACCCTCTCCTCAATTGGTCCTGTCTCAATTCTGTCCCCTCTCTGCAGTCTGTCCCTCTCCTCAGTCTGTCCCCTCTCCTGTCTGTCCCACCTACTCAGTCTATCCACTCTCCTGTTTATCCCTTCTTCTCAGTCTGTCCCGTCTCCTGTCTGTCCCTCTCCTGTCTTTCCCCTCTCCTCATTCTGACCCCTCTCCTGTCTGTCCCCTCTCCTGTCTGTCCCCTCTCCTGTCTGCCCCCCCCTGTCTGTACCATCTCATTAGTCTGTCACCTCTCCTATCTGTACACTCTCCTCAGTCTGTCCCCTCTCCTGTCTGTCCCACCTACTCAGTCTGTCCACTTTCCTGTTTATCCCTTCTTCTCAGTCTGTCCCCTCTCCTGTCTGTCCCTCTCCTGTCATTCCCCTCTCCATCTGTCCCCTCTCCTATCTGTCCCCTCTCCTGTCTGCCCCCTCCCCTGTCTGTCCCATCTCCTCAATCTGTCCCCTCTCCTTTCTGTCGCCTCTCCTCATTCTGTCCCCTCTCCTTTCTGGACCCTCTTCTGTCTGTCCCCTCTCCTCAGTCTGTCCAATCTCCTGTCTGTCCCCTCTCCTGACTGTCGCCTCTCCTCAGTCTGTCCACTCTCCTCTCTGTCCCCTCATCTCAGTCTGCACCCTCTCCTGTCTGTCCCCACTCCTCAGTCTGTCCCCTCTCCTGTCTGTTCCCTCTCCTGTCTGTACCCTCTCCTCAATTGGTCCTGTCTCAATTCTGTCCCCTCTCTGCAGTCTGTCCCTCTCCTCAGTCTGTCCCCTCTCCTGTCTGTCCCACCTACTCAGTCTATCCACTCTCCTGTTTATCCCTTCTTCTCAGTCTGTCCCGTCTCCTGTCTGTCCCTCTCCTGTCTTTCCCCTCTCCTCATTCTGACCCCTCTCCTGTCTGTCCCCTCTCCTGTCTGTCCCCTCTCCTGTCTGCCCCCCCTGTCTGTACCATCTCCTTAGTCTGTCCCCTCTCCTGTCTGTCCCCTCTCCTCATTCTGTCCCCTCTCCATTCTGAACCCTCATCTGTCTTTCCCCTCTACTCAGTCTGTCTAATCTCCTGTCTCTCCCCTCTCCTGTCTGTCTCCTCTCCTCAGTCTATAAACTCTCCTCAGTCTGTCCCCTCTTCAGTCTGTCCACTCTACTCAGTCTGTCCCCTCTCCTGTTGGTTCCCTCTCCTGTCTGTCCACTCTCCTGTCTTTCCCCTCTCCTCAGTCTGTCCCCTCTCCTTAGTCTGTCCCCTCTCCTCAATCTGTCTGGTCTTCTGCCTGTCCCCTCTTCTGTCTGTCCCCTCTCCTCAGTCTGTCCAATCTACTGTCTGTTCGTCTCCTGTCTGTCCCCTTTCCTCAGTCTGTCCCCTCTCCTGAGTTTGTCCCCTCTCCTCAGTCTGTCCCCTCTCCTGTCTGTTAACTCTCCTCAGTCTGTCCCCTCTCCTGTCTGTCCCCTCTCCTCAATCTGTCACCTCTCCTGTCTGCCTCCTCTCCTCAGTATGTCCCCTCTCCTGTCTGTCCCCTCTCCTCAGTCTGTCCCCTCTTCCATCTATCCCCTCTGATCAGTCTGTCCCCTCTCCTCTCTGTCCCCTCTTCTCAGTCTGCCCCCTCTCCTTTCTGTCCACACTCCTCAGTATGTCCCCTCTCCTGTATGTTCCCTCTCGTGTCTGTCCCCTCTCCTCAGTCGGTCCTGTATCAATTCTGTCCCCTCTCTGCAGTTTGTCCCCTCTCCTCAGTCTGTCCCCTCTACTGACTGTCCCGTCTCCTCAGTCTGTCCCCTCTCTTCAGTCTGTCCCCTCTCCTATCTGTACCCTCCCCTCAGTCTGTCCCCACTCCTGTCTGTCCCACCTACTCAGTCTATCCACTCTCCTGTTTATCCCTTCTTCTCAGTCTGTCCCCTCTCCTGTCTGTCCCCTCTCCTGTCTGTCCCCTCTTCTGTTTATCCACTCTCCTGTTTATCCCTTCTTCTCAGTCTGTCCCCTCTCCTGTCTGTCCCCTCTCCTGTCTGTCCCCTCTTCTGTCTGTCCCCCCCGCCTTTCCCATCTCCTCAGTCTGTCCCCTCTCCTGTCTGTCCCCTCTCCTCATTCTGTCCCCTCTCCATTCTGAACCCTCATCTGTCTTTCCCCTCTCCTCAGTCTGTCTAATCTCCTGTCTGTTACCTCTCCTGTCTGTCTCCTCTCCTCAGTCTGTCCAATCTACTGTCTGTCCCCTCTCCTGTCTGTCCCCTTTCCTCAGTCTGTCCCCTCTCCTGAGTTTGTCCCCTCTCCTCAGTCTTTCCCCTCTCCTGTCTGTCCACTCTCTTGTCTTCCCCTCTCCTCAGTCTATCCCCTCTCCTCAGTCTGTCCCCTCTCCTCAGTCTGTCCCCTCTCCTCATTCTGTCCGGTCTTCTGTCTGTCCCCTCTTCTGTCTGTCCCCTCTCCTCAGTCTGTCCAATCTACTGTCTGTCCCCTCTTCTGTCTGTCCCCTTTCCTCAGTCTGTCCCCTCTCCTGAGTTTGTCCCCTCTCTTCAGTCTGTCCCCTCTTCTGTTTGTCCCCCCGCCTTTCCCATCTCCTCAGTCTGTCCCCTCTCCTGTCTGTCCCCTCTCCTCATTCTGTCCCCTCTCCATTCTGAACCCTCATCTGTCTTTCCCCTCTCCTCAGTCTGTCTAATCTCCTGTCTGTTACCTCTCCTGTCTGTCTCATCTCCTCAGTCTATAAACTCTCCTCAGTCTGTCCCCTCTTCTGTCTGTCCCCTCTACTCAGTCTGTCCCCTCTCCTGTTTGTTCCCTATCCTGTCTGTCCACTCTCTTGTCTTTCCCCTCTCCTCTGTCTTTCCCCTCTCCTCAGTCTGTCCCCTCTCCTCAGTCTGTCCCCTCTCCTCATTCTGTCCGGTCTTCTGTCTGTCCCCTCTTCTGTCTGTCCACTCTCCTCAGTCTGTCCAATCTACTGTCTGTCCCCTCTCCTGTCTGTCCCCTTTCCTCAGTCTGTCCCCTCTCCTGAGTTTGTCCCCTCTCCTCAGTCTGTCCCCTCTCCTGTCTGTTAACTCTCCTCATTCTGTCCCCTCTCCTGTCTGTCCCTTTTTCTCAGTCTGTCACCTCTCCTGTCTGCTTCCTCTCCTCAGTCTGTCCCCTCTCCTGTCTGTCCCCTCTCCTCAGTCTGTCCCCTCTCCTCAGTCTGTCCCCTCTCATCAGTATGTCCCCTCTCCTCATTCTGTCCCATCTCCTGTCTGTCCCCACTCCTGTCTGTCCCTTTTCTTAGCCTGTTGCCTCTCTTCAGTCTTTCCCCTCTCTTGTCTGTCCCCTCTCCTCAGTCTTTCCCCTCTCCTGTCTGTCCCCTCTCCTGTCTGCACCTTCTCCTCAGTCTTTCCCCTCTCCTGTCTGTCCCCTCTCCTGTCTGCACCTTCTCATCAGTCTGTCCCCTATCATGTATGTCCCCTCTCCTCAGTTTGTCCATTGTATTTCTGTCCCCTCTCCTATCTGTCCCCTCTCATGTCTGTCCCTTCTTCTCAGTTTTTCCCCTTTCCTGTCAGTCCCCTCTGCTCAGTCTGTCTAGTCTCTTCATTCTATCCCCTCTCTTTTCTTTCCCCTCTCCTCAGTCTTTCCCCTCTCCGGTATGTAACCTCTCCTCAGTCTGTCCACTCTACTGTCTATCCCTTCTCTTCAGTCTGTCCCTTCTCCTCAGTCTGTCACCTCTCCTGACTGTTTCCTCTCATCAGTCTATCTACTCTTCTGTCTGTCCCCTCTCCTGGCTGCCCCCTCTCCTCAGTCTGTCCCCTCTACTGTCTGTCCCCTCTACTGTCTGTCCCCTCTCCTCAGTCGGTCCTCTCTCTTGTCTGTCCCCTCTTCTCAAACTGTCCCCTCTCCTGTCTGTCCCATCTCCTGTCTGTCCCCTCTCATCAGTCTCTTCCCTCTCCTGTCTGTCCCCTATCCTCAGTCTGTCCCCTCTCCTGCCTGTCCCCTTATCTCAGTCTGCCCCCTCTGTTGTCTGTCCCCTCTCCTCAGTCTGTCCCCTTTCCTGTCTGTTCCCTCTCCTGTCTATCCCCTCTCCTCATACGGTCATTTCTCAATTCTGTTCCCTCTCTGCAGTCTGTCCCCTCTCCTCATTCTGTCCCCTCTCCTGACTGTCCTGTTTCCTCAGTCTGTCCCCTGTCCTGTCTGTCCCCTCTCTTCAGTCTGTCACCTCTCCTATCTGTACACTCTCCTCAGTCTGTCCCCTCTCCTGTCTGTCCCACCTACTCAGTCTGTCCACTTTCCTGTTTATCTCTTCTTCTCAGTCTGTCCCCTCTCCTGTCTGTCCCTCTCCTGTCTTTCCCCTCTCCTCAGTCTGTCCCCTCTCCTGTCTGTCCCCTCTCCTGTCTGCCCCCTCCCCTGTCTGTCCCATCTCCTCAATCTGTCTACTCTCCTTTCTGTCCCCTCTCCTCATTCTGTCCCCTCTCCTTTCTGGACCCTCTTCTGTCTGTCCCCTCTCCTCAGTCTGTCCAATCTCCTGTCTGTCCCCTCTCCTGACTGTCGCCTCTCCTCAGTCTGTCCCCTCTCCTCTCTGTCCCCTCATCTCAGTCTGCACCCTCTCCTGTCTGTCCCCACTCCTCAGTCTGTCCCCTCTCCTGTCTGTTCCCTCTCCTGTCTGTCCCCTCTCCTCAATCGGTCCTGTCTCAATTCTGTCCCCTCTATGCAGTCTGTCCCCTCTCCTCAGTCTGACCCCTCTACTGACTGTCCTGTCTCCACAGTCTGTCCCCTCTCTTCAGTCTGTCCCCTCTCCTATCTGTACACTCTCCTCAGTCTGTCCCCTCTTCTGTCTGTCCCACCTACTCAGTCTATCCACTCTCCTGTTTATCCCTTCTTCTCAGTCTGTCCCGTCTCCTGTCTGTCCCTCTCCTGTCTTTCCCCTCTCCTCATTCTGACCCCTCTCCTGTCTGTCCCCTCTCCTGTCTGTCCCCTCTCCTGTCTTTCCCCCCCCCTGCCTGTACCATCTCCTTAGTCTGTCCCCTCTCCTGTCTGTCCCCTCTCCTCATTCTGTCTCCTCTCCATTCTGAACCCTCATCTGTCTTTCCCCTCTACTCAGTCTGTCTAATTTCCTGTCTCTCCCCTCTCCTGTCTGTCTCCTCTCCTCAGTCTATAAACTCTCCTCAGTCTGTCCCCTCTTCTGTCTGTCCACTCTACTCAGTCTGTCCCCTCTCCTGTTGGTTCCCTCTCCTGTCTGTCCACTCTCCTGTCTTTCCCCTCTCCTCAGTCTGTCCCCTCTCCTTAGTCTGTCCCCTCTCCTCAATCTGTCTGGTCTTCTGCCTGTCCCCTCTTCTGTCTGTCCCCTCTCCTCAGTCTGTCCAATCTACTGTCTGTTCGTCTCCTGTCTGTCCCCTTTCCTCAGTCTGTCCCCTCTCCTGAGTTTGTCCCCTCTCCTCAGTCTGTCCCCTCTCCTGTCTGTTAACTCTCCTCAGTCTGTCCCCTCTCCTGTCTGTCCCCTCTCCTCAATCTGTCACCTCTCTTGTCTGCCTCCTCTCCTCAGTCTGTCCCCTCTCCTGTCTGTCCCCTCTCCTCAGTCTGTCACCTCTTCCATCTATCCCCTCTGATCAGTCTGTCCCCTCTCCTCTCTGTCCCCTCTTCTCAGTCTGCCCCCTCTCCTTTCTGTCCCCACTCCTCAGTCTGTCCCCTCTCCTGTATGTTCCCTCTCCTGTCTGTACCCTCTTCTCAGTCGGTCCTGTATCAATTCTGTCCCCTCTCTGCAGTTTGTACCCTCTCCTCAGTCTGTCCCCTCTACTGACTGTCCCGTCTCCTCAGTCTGTCCCCTCTCTTCAGTCTGTCCCCTCTCCTATCTGTACCCTCTCCTCAGTCTGTCCCCACTCCTGTCTCTCCCACCTACTCAGTCTATCCACTCTCCTGTTTATCCCTTCTTCTCAGTCTGTCCCGTCTCCTGTCTGTCCCTCTCCTGTCTTTCCCCTCTCCTCATTCTGACCCCTCTCCTGTCTGTCCCCTCTCCTGTCTGTCCCCTCTTCTGTCTGTCCCCCCCGCCTTTCCCATCTCCTCAGTCTGTCCCCTCTCCTGTCTGTCCCCTCTCCTCATTCTGTCCCCTCTCCATTCGGAACCCTCATCTGTCTTTCCCCTCTCCTCAGTCTGTCTAATCTCCTGTCTGTTACCTCTCCTGTCTGTCTCCTCTCCTCAGTCTATAAACTCTCCTCAGTCTGTCCCCTCTTCTGTCTGTCCCCTCTACTCAGTCTTTCCCCTCTCCTGTTTGTTCCCTCTCCTGTCTGTCCACTCTCTTGTCTTTCCCCTCTCCTCAGGCTTTCCCCTCTCCTCAGTCTGTCCCCTCTCCTCAGTCTGTCCCCTCTCCTCATTCTGTCCGGTCTTCTGTCTGTCCCCTCTTCTGTCTGTCCCCTCTCCTTAGTCTGTCCAATCTACTGTCTGTCCCCTCTCCTGTCTGTCCCCTTTCCTCAGTCTGTCCCCTCTCCATTCTGAACCCTCATCTGTCTTTCCCCTCTCCTCAGTCTGTCTAATCTCCTGTCTGTTACCTCTCCTGTCTGTCTCCTCTCCTCAGTCTATAAACTCTCCTCAGTCTGTCCCCTCTTCTGTCTGTCCCCTCTACTCAGTCTGTCCCCTCTTCTGTCTGTCCCCCCCGCCTTTCCCATCTCCTCAGTCTGTCCCCTCTCCTGTCTGTCCCCTCTCCTCATTCTGTCCCCTCTCCATTCTGAACCCTCATCTGTCTTTCCCCTCTCCTCAGTCTGTCTAATTTCCTGTCTGTTACCTCTCCTGTCTGTCTCCTCTCCTCAGGCTATAAACTCTCCTCAGTCTGTCCCCTTTTCTGTCTGTCCCCTCTACTCAGTCTGTCCCCTCTCCTGTTTGTTCCCTCTCCTGTCTGTCCACTCTCTTGTCTTTCCCCTCTCCTCAGTCTTTCCCCTCTCCTCAGTCTGTCCCCTCTCCTCAGTCTGTCCCCTCTCCTCATTCTGTCCGGTCTTCTGTCTGTCCCCTCTTCTGTCTGTCCCCTCTCCTGTCTGTCCCCTTTCCTCAGTCTGTCCCCTCTCCTGAGTTTGTCCCCTCTCCTCAGTCTGTCCCCTCTCCTGTCTGTTAACTCTCCTCATTCTGTCCCCTCTCCTGTCTGTCCCTTCTCCTCAGTCTGTCACCTCTCCTGTCTGCTTCCTCTCCTCAGTCTGTCCCCTCTCCTGTCTGTCCCCTCTCCTCAGTCTGTCCCCTCTCCTCAGTCTGTCCCCTCTCATCAGTATGTCCCCTCTCCTGAGTTTGTCCCCTCTCCTCAGTCTGTCCCCTCTCCTGTCTGTTAACTCTCCTCAGTCTGTCCCCTCTCCTGTCTGTCCCCTCTCCTCAGTCTGTCCCCTCTTCCATCTATCCCCTCTGATCAGTCTGTCCCCTCTCCTCTCTGTCCCCTCTTCTCAGTCTGCCCCCTCTCCTTTCTGTACCCACTCCTCAGTCTGTCCCCTTTCCTGTATATTCCCTCTCCTGTCTGTCCCCTCTTCTCAGTCGGTCCTGTATCAATTCTGTCCCCTCTCTGCAGTTTGTCCCCTCTCCTCAGTCTGTCCCCTCTACTGACTGTCCCGTCTCCTCAGTCTGTCCCCTCTCTTCAGTCTGTCCCCTCTCCTGTCTGTCCCCTCTCCTGTCTTTCCCCCCCCCTGCCTGTACCATCTCCTTAGTCTGTCCCCTCTCCTGTCTGTCCCCTCTCCTCATTCTGTCTCCTCTCCATTCTGAACCCTCATCTGTCTTTCCCCTCTACTCAGTCTGTCTAATCTCCTGTCTCTCCCCTCTCCTGTCTGTCTCCTCTCCTCAGTCTATAAACTCTCCTCAGTCTGTCCCCTCTTCTGTCTGTACACTCTACTCAGTCTGTCCCCTCTCCTGTTGGTTCCCTCTCCTGTCTGTCCACTCTCCTGTCTTTCCCCTCTCCTCAGTCTGTCCCCTCTCCTTAGTCTGTCCCCTCTCCTCAATCTGTCTGGTCTTCTGCCTGTCCCCTCTTCTGTCTGTCCCCTCTCCTCAGTCTGTCCAATCTACTGTCTGTTCGTCTCCTGTCTGTCCCCTTTCCTCAGTCTGTCCCCTCTCCTGAGTTTGTCCCCTCTCCTCAGTCTGTCCCCTCTCCTGTCTGTTAACTCTCCTCAGTCTGTCCCCTCTCCTGTCTGTCCCCTCTCCTCAATCTGTCACCTCTCTTGTCTGCCTCCTCTCCTCAGTCTGTCCCCTCTCCTGTCTGTCCCCTCTCCTCAGTCTGTCACCTCTTCCATCTATCCCCTCTGATCAGTCTGTCCCCTCTCCTCTCTGTCCCCTCTTCTCAGTCTGCCCCCTCTCCTTTCTGTCCCCACTCCTCAGTCTGTCCCCTCTCCTGTATGTTCCCTCTCCTGTCTGTCCCCTCTCCTCAGTCGGTCCTGTATCAATTCTGTCCCCTCTCTGCAGTTTGTCCCCTCTCCTCAGTCTGTCCCCTCTACTGACTGTCCCGTCTCCTCAGTCTGTCCCCTCTCTTCAGTCTGTCCCCTCTCCTATCTGTACCCTCTCCTCAGTCTGTCCCCACTCCTGTCTCTCCCACCTACTCAGTCTATCCACTCTCCTGTTTATCCCTTCTTCTCAGTCTGTCCCGTCTCCTGTCTGTCCCTCTCCTGTCTTTCCCCTCTCCTCATTCTGACCCCTCTCCTGTCTGTCCCCTCTCCTGTCTGTCCCCTCTTCTGTCTGTCCCCCCCGCCATTCCCATCTCCTCAGTCTGTCCCCTCTCCTGTCTGTCCCCTCTCCTCATTCTGCCCCCTCTCCATTCTGAACCCTCATCTGTCTTTCCCCTCTCCTCAGTCTGTCTAATCTCCTGTCTGTTACCTCTCCTGTCTGTCTCCTCTCCTCAGTCTATAAACTCTCCTCAGTCTGTCCCCTCTTCTGTCTGTCCCCTCTACTCAGTCTTTCCCCTCTCCTGTTTGTTCCCTCTCCTGTCTGTCCACTCTCTTGTCTTTCCCCTCTCCTCAGGCTTTCCCCTCTCCTCAGTCTGTCCCCTCTCCTCAGTCTGTCCCCTCTCCTCATTCTGTCCGGTCTTCTGTCTGTCCCCTCTTCTGTCTGTCCCCTCTCCTCAGTCTGTCCAATCTACTGTCTGTCCCCTCTCCTGTCTGTCCCCTTTCCTCAGTCTGTCCCCTCTCCATTCTGAACCCTCATCTGTCTTTCCCCTCTCCTCAGTCTGTCTAATCTCCTGTCTGTTACCTCTCCTGTCTGTCTCCTCTCCTCAGTCTCTAAACTCTCCTAAGTCTGTCCCCTCTTCTGTCTGTCCCCCCCGCCTTTCCCATCTCCTCAGTCTGTCCCCTCTCCTGTCTGTCCCCTCTCCTCATTCTGTCCCCTCTCCATTCTGAACCCTCATCTGTCTTTCCCCTCTCCTCAGTCTGTCTAATCTCCTGTCTGTTACCTCTCCTGTCTGTCTCCTCTCCTCAGTCTATAAACTCTCCTCAGTCTTTCCCCTCTCCTCAGTCTGTCCCCTCTCCTCAGTCTGTCCCCTCTCCTCATTCTGTCCGGTCTTCTGTCTGTCCCCTCTTCTGTCTGTCCCCTCTCCTGTCTGTCCCCTTTCCTCAGTCTGTCCCCTCTCCTGAGTTTGTCCCCTCTCCTCAGTCTGTCCCCTTTCCTGTCTGTTAACTCTCCTCATTCTGTCCCCTCTCCTGTCTGTCCCTTCTCCTCAGTCTGTCACCTCTCCTGTCTGCTTCCTCTCCTCAGTCTGTCCCCTCTCCTGTCTGTCCCCTCTCCTCAATCTGTCCCCTCTCCTCAGTCTGTCCCCTCTCATCAGTATGTCCCCTCTCCTTATTCTGTCCCATCTCCTGTCTGTCCCCACTCCTGTCTGTCCCTTTTCTTAGCCTGTTGCCTCTCTTCAGTCTTTCCCCTCTCCTGTCTGTCCCCTCTTCTCAGTCTTTCCCCTCTCCTGTCTGTCCCCTCTCCTGTCTGCACCTTCTCATCAGTCTGTCCCCTATCATGTATGTCCCCTCTCCTCAGTTTGTCCATTGTATTTCTGTCCCCTCTCCTATCTGTCCCCTCTCATGTCTGTCCCTTCTTCTCAGTTTTTCCCCTCTCCTGTCAGTCCCCTCTGCTCAGTCTGTCTCGTCTCTTCATTCTATCCCCTCTCTTTTCTTTCCCCTCTCCTCAGTCTTTCCCCTCTCCGGTATGTAACCTCTCCTCAGTCTGTCCACTCTACTGTCTATCCCTTCTCTTCAGTCTGTCCCCTCTCCTGTCTGTCCCTTCTCCTCAGTCTGTCACCTCTCCTGACTGTTCCCTCTCATCAGTCTGTCTACTCTCCTGTCTGTCCCCTCTCCTGGCTGCCCCCTCTCCTCAGTCTGTCCCCTCTACTGTCTGTCCCCTCTCCTCAGTCGGTCCTCTCTCTTGTCTGTCCCCTCTTCTCAAACTGTCCCCTCTCCTGTCTGTCCCATCTCCTGTCTGTCCCCCTCAACTCAGTCTGTCCCATCTCCTGTCTGTCCCCTCTCCTGTCTGTCCCCTATCCTCCGTCTGTCGCCTCTTCTGTCTGTTCCCTCTCCTCAGTCTGTCCCCTCTCCGGTATGTAACCTCTCCTCAGTCTGTCCCCTCTACTGTCTGTCCCCTCTACTGTCTGTCCCCTCTCCTCAGTCGGTCCTCTCTCTTGTCTCTCCCCTCTTCTCAAACTGTCCCCTCTCCTGTCTGTCCCATCTCCTGTCTGTCCCCCTCAACTCAGTCTGTCCCATCTCCTGTCTGTCCCCTCTCCTGTTTGTCCCCTATCCTCAGTCTGTTGCCTCTTCTGTCCGTTCCCTCTCCTCAGTCTGTCCCCTCTCCGGTATGTAATCTCTCCTCAGTCTGTCCACTCTACTGTCTATCCCTTCTCTTCAGTCTGTCCACTCTCCTGTCTGTCCCTTCTCCTCAGTCTGTCACCTCTCCTGACTGTTCCCTCTCATCAGTCTGTCTACTCTCCTGTCTGTCCCCTCTCCTGGCTGTCCCCTCTCCTCAGTCTGTCCCCTCTACTGTCTGTCGCCTCTACTGTCTGTCCCCTCTCCTCAGTCGGTCCTCTCTCTTGTCTGTCCCCTCTTCTCAAACTGTCCCCTCTCCTGTCTGTCCCATCTCCTGTCTGTCCCCCTATACTCAGTCTGTCCCATCTCCTGTCTGTCCCCTATCCTAAGTCTGTCGCCTCTTATGTCTGTTCCCTCTCATCAGTCTGTCTCCTCTCCTGGCTGTCCCCTCTCCTCAGTCTGCCCCTCTCCTGTTTGTCCCCTCTCCTCAGTCTGCCATCACTCCTGTCTGTCCCCTCTCCTCAGTCTGTCCCCTCTCCTGACTGTCCTCTTTTCTTTTCTGTCCCCTCTACTCTTTAGTCTGTCCCCTCTCCTGTCTGTCCAGTCTCCTGTCTGCCCCCTATTCTGTCTGTCCCCCCTCTTCAGTCTGTCCAATGTCCTGTCTGTCCCCTCTCCTGTCTGTCCCTTTACCTCAGTGTGTCAACTCTCGTCAGTCTGTCCCCTCTGCTCAGTCTGTCCCATATCCTGTATGTCCCCTCTCCTCAGTCTGTCCCCTCTCCTGTCTGTCCCCTCTCCTCAGTCTTTCCCCTCTCCTGTCTGTCCCCTCCCCTCAGCCTGTCACCTCTCCTTTCTGCCCCCTCTCCTCAGTCTGTCACCTATCATGTATGGCCCCTCTCCTTAGTCTATCCACTGTTCTGTTCATTCCCTCTCTTGTCTGTCCCCTCTCCTCAGTCTGTCCCTTCTCCTGTCTGTACCCTCTTCTCAGTCTGTCCCCTCTCCTGTCTGTCCCCCCTACTCAGTCTGTCCCCTCTCCTGTCTGTCCCCTCTCCTCAGTCTGTCACCTCTACTGACTGTTTCCTCTCATCAGTCTGTCCCCTCTCCTGTCTGTCCCCTCTCCTGGCTGCCCCCTCTCCTCAGTCTGGCCCTCTCCTGTCTGTCCAAACTCCTGTCTTTCCCCTCTCCTCAGTCTTTCCCCACTCCTGTCTGTCCCCTTTCCTGTCTGTCCCCTCTAATCAGTCTTTCCCCTCTACTAAGTCTTTCCCCTTTCCTAAGTCTGTCCCCTCTCTTTAGTCTTTCCCCTTTCCTGTCTGTCCTCTTTACTCATTCTATACCCTCTCATTTCTATCCACTCTCCTGTCTGTCCCCTCATCTCAATCTGTCCCCTCTCATGTCTGTCCACTCTCCTGTCTGTCGCCACTCCTTTCTTTTCCATCTCATCAGTCTGTGCCCTCTTCTGTATGTCCCCTCTTCACAGTCTGTCGCATCTCCTGTCTGTCCCCTCTCCTCAATCTGTCCCCTATCTTGTATGTCCCCTCTCCTCATTATGTCCCCTCTCCTTTCTGTCCCCTCCCCTGTCTATCCCCTCTCCTCAGTCTCTTCCCTATCCTGTCTGTCCCTTTTCCTCAGTCTGTCCCCTCTCCTGTCTGTCCCCTCTCCTCAGTCTGTCGCCTCTTCTGTCTGTTCCCTCTCATCAGTCTGTCCCCTCTCCTGTCTGTCCCCTCTCCTGTCTGTCCCCTCTCCTCAGTCTGTCCCCTCTCCTGCCTGTCCCCTTTTCTCAGTCTGCCCCCTCTGTTGTCTGTCCCCTCTACTCAGTCTGTCCCCTTTCCTGTCTGTTCCCTCTCCTGTCTGTCCCCTCTCCTCAGTCGGTCCTGTCTCAATTCTGTTCCCTCTCTGCAGTCTGTCCCCTCTCCTCATTCTGTCCCCTCTCCTGACTGTCCTGTTTCCTCAGTCTGTCCCCTCTCCTGTCTGTCCCCTCTCTTCAGTCTGTCCCCTTTCCTCAGTCTGTCCCCTCTCCATTCTGAACCCTCATCTGTCTTTCCCCTCTCCTCAGTCTGTCTAATCTCCTGTCTGTTACCTCTCCTGTCTGTCTCCTCTCCTCAGTCTCTAAACTCTCCTAAGTCTGTCCCCTCTTCTGTCTGTCCCCTCTACTCAGTCTGTCCCCTCTTCTGTCTGTCCCCCCCCACCTTTCCCATCTCCTCAGTCTGTCCCCTCTCCTGTCTGTCCCCTCTCCTCATTCTGTCCCCTCTCCATTCTGAACCCTCATCTGTCTTTACCCTCTCCTCAGTCTGTCTAATCTCCTGTCTGTTACCTCTCCTGTCTGTCTCCTCTCCTCAGTCTATAAACTCTCCTCAGTCTGTCCCCTTTTCTGTCTGTCCCCTCTACTCAGTCTGTCCCCTCTCCTGTTTGTTCCCTCTCCTGTCTGTCCACTCTTTTGTCTTTCCCCTCTCCTCAGTCTTTCCCCTCTCCTCAGTCTGTCCCCTCTCCTCAGTCTGTCCCCTCTCCTCATTCTGTCCGGTCTTCTGTCTGTCCCCTCTTCTGTCTGTCCCCTCTCCTGTCTGTCCCCTTTCCTCAGTCTGTTCCCTCTCCTGAGTTTGACCCCTCTCCTCAGTCTGTCCCCTTTCCTGTCTGTTAACTCTCCTCATTCTGTCCCCTCTCCTGTCTGTCCCTTCTCCTCAGTCTGTCACCTCTCCTGTCTGCTTCCTCTCCTCAGTCTGTCCCCTCTCCTGTCTGTCCCCTCTCCTCAGTCTGTCCCCTCTCCTCAGTCTGTCCCCTCTCATCAGTATGTCCCCTCTCCTCATTCTGTCCCATCTCCTGTCTGTCCCCACTCCTGTCTGTCCCTTTTCTTAGCCTGTTGCCTCTCTTCAGTCTTTCCCCTCTCCTGTCTGTCCCCTCTCCTCAGTCTTTCCCCTCTCCTGTCTGTCCCCTCTCCTGTCTGCACCTTCTCATCAGTCTGTCCCCTATCATGTATGTCCCCTCTCCTCAGTTTGTCCATTGTATTTCTGTCCCCTCTCCTATCTGTCCCCTCTCATGTCTGTCCCTTCTTCTCAGTTTTTCCCCTCTCCTGTCAGTCCCCTCTGCTCAGTCTGTCTCGTCTCTTCATTCTATCCCCTCTCTTTTCTTTCCCCTCTCCTCAGTCTTTCCCCTCTCCGGTATGTAACCTCTCCTCAGTCTGTCCACTCTACTGTCTATCCCTTCTCTTCAGTCTGTCCCCTCTCCTGTCTGTCCCTTCTCCTCAGTCTGTCACCTCTCCTGACTGTTCCCTCTCATCAGTCTGTCTACTCTCCTGTCTGTCCCCTCTCCTGGCTGCCCCCTCTCCTCAGTCTGTCCCCTCTACTGTCTGTCCCCTCTCCTCAGTCGGTCCTCTCTCTTGTCTGTCCCCTCTTCTCAAACTGTCCCCTCTCCTGTCTGTCCCATCTCCTGTCTGTCCCCCTCAACTCAGTCTGTCCCATCTCCTGTCTGTCCCCTCTCCTGTCTGTCCCCTATCCTCAGTCTGTCGCCTCTTCTGTCTGTTCCCTCTCCTCAGTCTGTCCCCTCTCCGGTATGTAACCTCTCCTCAGTCTGTCCCCTCTACTGTCTGTCCCCTCTACTGTCTGTCCCCTCTCCTCAGTCGGTCCTCTCTCTTGTCTCTCCCCTCTTCTCAAACTGTCCCCTCTCCTGTCTGTCCCATCTCCTGTCTGTCCCCCTCAACTCAGTCTGTCCCATCTCCTGTCTGTCCCCTCTCCTGTTTGTCCCCTATCCTCAGTCTGTCGCCTCTTCTGTCTGTTCCCTCTCCTCAGTCTGTCCCCTCTCCGGTATGTAATCTCTCCTCAGTCTGTCCACTCTACTTTCTATCCCTTCTCTTCAGTCTGTCCACTCTCCTGTCTGTCCCTTCTCCTCAGTCTGTCACCTCTCCTGACTGTTCCCTCTCATCAGTCTGTCTACTCTCCTGTCTGTCCCCTCTCCTGGCTGTCCCCTCCCCTCAGTCTGTCCCCTCTACTGTCTTTCCCCTCTACTGTCTGTCCCCTCTCCTCAGTCGGTCCTCTCTCTTGTCTGTCCCCTCTTCTTAAACTGTCCCCTCTCCTGTCTGTCCCATCTCCTGTCTGTCCCCCTCTACTCAGTCTGTCCCATCTCCTGTCTGTCCCCTATCCTAAGTCTGTCGCCTCTTATGTCTGTTCCCTCTCATCAGTCTGTCTCCTCTCCTGGCTGTCCCCTCTCCTCAGTCTGCCCCTCTCCTGTTTGTCCCCTCTCCTCAGTCTGCCATCACTCCTGTCTGTCCCCTCTCCTCAGTCTGTCCCCTCTCCTGACTGTCCTCTTTTCTTTTCTGTCCACTCTACTCAGTCTTTCCCCTCTCCTGTCTGTCCAGTCTCCTGTCTGCCCCCTATTCTGTCTGTCCCCCCTCTTCAGTCTGTCCAATCTCCTGTCTGTCCCCTCTCCTGTCTGTCCCTTTACCTCAGTGTGTCAACTCTCGTCAGTCTGTCCCCTCTGCTCAGTCTGTCCCATATCCTGTATGTCCCCTCTCCTCAGTCTGTCCCCTCTCCTGTCTGTCCCCTCTCCTCAGTCTTTCCCCTCTCCTGTCTGTCCCCTCCCCTCAGCCTGTCACCTCTCCTTTCTGCCCCCTCTCCTCAGTCTGTCACCTATCATGTATGGCCCCTCTCCTTAGTCTATCCACTGTTCTGTTCATCCCCTCTCTTGTCTGTCCCCTCTCCTCAGTCTGTCCCTTCTCCTGTCTGTACCCTCTTCTCAGTCTGTCCCCTCTCCTGTCTGTCCCCCCTACTCAGTCTGTCCCCTCTCCTGTCTGTCCCCTCTCCTCAGTCTGTCACCTCTACTGACTGTTTCCTCTCATCAGTCTGTCCCCTCTCCTGTCTGTCCCCTCTCCTGGCTGCCCCCTCTCCTTAGTCTGGCCCTCTCCTGTCTGTCCAAACTCCTGTCTTTCCCCTCTCCTCAGTCTTTCCCCACTCCTGTCTGTCACCACTCCTGTCTGTCCCCTCTAATCAGTCTTTCCCCTCTACTAAGTCTTTCCCCTTTCCTAAGTCTGTCCCCTCTCTTTAGTCTGTCCCCTTTCCTGTCTGTCCTCTTTACTCATTCTATACCCTCTCATTTCTATCCACTCTCCTGTCTGTCCCCTCATCTCAATCTGTCCCCTCTCATGTCTGTCCACTCTCCTGTCTGTCGCCACTCCTTTCTTTTCCATCTCATCAGTCTGTGCCCTCTTCTGTATGTCCCCTCTTCACAGTCTGTCGCATCTCCTGTCTGTCCCCTCTCCTCAATCTGTCCCCTATCTTGTATGTCCCCTCTCCTCATTATGTCCCCTCTCCTTTCTGTCCCCTCCCCTATCTATCCCCTCTCCTCAGTCTCTTCCCTATCCTGTCTGTCCCTTTTCCTCAGTCTGTCCCCTCTCCTGTCTGTCCCCTCTCCTCAGTCTGTCGCCTCTTCTGTCTGTTCCCTCTCATCAGTCTGTCCCCTCTCCTGTCTGTCCCCTCTCCTGTCTGTCTCCTCTCCTCAGTCTGTCCCCTCTCCTGCCTGTCCCCTTTTCTCAGTCTGCCCCCTCTGTTGTCTGTCCCCTCTCCTCAGTCTGTCCCCTCTCCTGTCTGTTCCCTCTCCTGTCTGTCCCCTCTCCTCAGTCGGTCCTGTCTCAATTCTGTTCCCTCTCTGCAGTCTGTCCCCTCTCCTCATTCTGTCCCCTCTCCTGACTGTTCTGTTCCTCAGTCTGTCCCCTCTCCTGTCTGTCCCCTCTCTTCAGTCTGTCACCTCTCCTATCTGTACACTCTCCTCAGTCTGTCCCCTCTCCTGTCTGTCCCACCTACTCAGTCTGTCCACTCTCCTTTGTATCCCTTTTTCTCAGTCTGTCCCCTCTCCTGTCTGTCCCTCTCCTGTCTTTCCCCTCTCTTCAGTCTGTCCCCTCTCCTGTCTGTCCCCTCTCCTGTCTGCCCCCTCCCCTGTCTGTCCCATCTCCTCAATCTGTCCCCTCTCCTTTCTGTCCCCTCTCCTCATTCTGTCCCCTCTCCATTCTGGACCCTCTTCTGTCTGTCCCCTCTCCTCAGTCTGTCCAATCTCCTGTCTGTCCCCTCTCCTGACTGTCCCCTCTCCTCAGTCTGTCCCCTCTCCTCTCTGTCCCCTCTCCTCAGTCTGTCCCCTCTCCTGTCTGTTCCCTCTCCTGTCTGTCCCCTCTCCTCAGTCGGTCCTGTCTCAATTCTGTCCCCTCTCTGCAGTCTGTCCCCTCTCCTCAGTCTGTCCCCTCTACTGACTGTCCCGTCTCCACAGTCTGTCCCCTCTCTTCAGTCTGTCCCCTCTCCTATCTGTACCCTCTCCTCAGTCTGTCCCCTCTCCTGTCTGTCCCACCTACTCAGTCTATCCACTCTCCTGTTTATCCCTTCTTCTCAGTCTGATCCGATTTCTGTCTGTCCCTCTCCTGTCTTTCCCCTCTCCTCATTTTGACCCCTCTCCTGTCTGTCCCCTGTCCTCAGTCGGTCCTGTCTCAATTCTGTCCCCTCTCTGCAGTCTGTCCCCTCTCCTCAGTCTGTCCCCTCTACTGACTGTCCCGTCTCCACAGTCTGTCCCCTCTCTTCAGTCTGTCCCCTCTCCTATCTGTACCCTCTCCTCAGTCTGTCCCCTCTCCTGTCTGTCCCACCTACTTAGTCTATCCACTCTCCTGTTTATCCCTTTTTCTCAGTCTGTCCCGTCTCCTGTCTGTCCCTCTCCTGTCTTTCCCCTCTCCTCATTCTGACCCCTCTCCTGTCTGTCCCCTCTCCTTTCTGTCCCCTCTCCTGTCTGTCCCCCCCGCCTTTCCCATCTCCACAGTCTGTCCCCGCTCCTGTCTGTCCCCTCTCCTCATTCTGTCCCCTCTCCATTCTGAACCCTCATCTGTCTTTCCCCTCTCCTCAGTCTGTCCCATCTCCTGTCTGTCCCCTCTCCTGTCTGTCCCCTATCCTCAGTCTGTCGCCTCTTCTGTCTGTTCCCTCTCCTCAGTTTGTCCCCTCTCCGGTATGTAACCTCTCCTCAGTCTGTCCCCTCTACTATCTCTCCCCTCTTCTCAAACTGTCCCCTCTCCTGTCTGTCCCATCTCCTGTCTGTCCCCCTCAACTCAGTCTGTCCCATCTCCTGTCTGTCCCCTCTCCTGTCTGTCCCCTATCCTCAGTCTGTCGCCTCTTCTGTCTGTTCCCTCTCCTCAGTCTGTCCCCTCTCCGGTATGTAATCTCTCCTCAGTCTGTCCACTCTACTGTCTATCCCTTCTCTTCAGTCTGTCCCCTCTCCTGTCTGTCCCTTCTCCTCAGTCTGTCACCTCTCCTGTCTGTCCCCTCTCTTCAGTCTGTCCCCTCTCCTATCTGTACCCTCTCCTCAGTCTGTCCCCTCTCCTGTCTGTCCCACCTACTCAGTCTATCCACTCTCCTGTTTATCCCTTTTTCTCAGTCTGTCCCGTCTCCTGTCTGTCCCTCTCCTGTCTTTCCCCTCTCCTCATTTTGACCCCTCTCCTGTCTGTCCCCTCTCCTCAGTCGGTCCTGTCTCAATTCTGTTCCCTCTCTGCAGTCTGTCCCCTCTCCTCATTCTGTCCCCTCTCCTGACTGTTCTGTTCCTCAGTCTGTCCCCTCTCCTGTCTGTCCCCTCTCTTCAGTCTGTCACCTCTCCTATCTGTACACTCTCCTCAGTCTGTCCCCTCTCCTGTCTGTCCCACCTACTCAGTCTGTCCACTCTCCTTTGTATCCCTTTTTCTCAGTCTGTCCCCTCTCCTGTCTGTCCCTCTCCTGTCTTTCCCCTCTCTTCAGTCTGTCCCCTCTCCTGTCTGTCCCCTCTCCTGTCTGCCCCCTCCCCTGTCTGTCCCATCTCCTCAATCTGTCCCCTCTCCTTTCTGTCCCCTCTCCTCATTCTGTCCCCTCTCCATTCTGGACCCTCTTCTGTCTGTCCCCTCTCCTCAGTCTGTCCAATCTCCTGTCTGTCCCCTCTCCTGACTGTCGCCTCTCCTCAGTCTGTCCCCTCTCCTCTCTGTCCCCTCTCCTCAGTCTGCCCCCTCTCCTGTCTGTTCCCTCTCCTGTCTGTCCCCTCTCCTCAGTCGGTCCTGTCTCAATTCTGTCCCCTCTCTGCAGTCTGTCCCCTCTCCTCAGTCTGTCCCCTCTACTGACTGTCCCGTCTCCACAGTCTGTCCCCTCTCTTCAGTCTGTCCCCTCTCCTATCTGTACCCTCTCCTCAGTCTGTCCCCTCTCCTGTCTGTCCCACCTACTCAGTCTATCCACTCTCCTGTTTATCCCTTCTTCTCAGTCTGTCCCGTCTCCTGTCTGTCCCTCTCCTGTCTTTCCCCTCTCCTCATTTTGACCCCTCTCCTGTCTGTCCCCTGTCCTCAGTCGGTCCTGTCTCAATTCTGTCCCCTCTCTGCAGTCTGTCCCCTCTCCTCAGTCTGTCCCCTCTACTGACTGTCCCGTCTCCACAGTCTGTCCCCTCTCTTCAGTCTGTCCCCTCTCCTATCTGTACCCTCTCCTCTGTCTGTCCCCTCTCCTGTCTGTCCCACCTACTTAGTCTATCCACTCTCCTGTTTATCCCTTTTTCTCAGTCTGTCCCGTCTCCTGTCTGTCCCTCTCCTGTCTTTCCCCTCTCCTCATTCTGACCCCTCTCCTGTCTGTCCCCTCTCCTTTCTGTCCCCTCTCCTGTCTGTCCCCCCCGCCTTTCCCATCTCCACAGTCTGTCCCCGCTCCTGTCTGTCCCCTCTCCTCATTCTGTCCCCTCTCCATTCTGAACCCTCATCTGTCTTTCCCCTCTCCTCAGTCTGTCCCATCTCCTGTCTGTCCCCTCTCCTGTCTGTCCCCTATCCTCAGTCTGTCGCCTCTTCTGTCTGTTCCCTCTCCTCAGTTTGTCCCCTCTCCGGTATGTAACCTCTCCTCAGTCTGTCCCCTCTACTATCTCTCCCCTCTTCTCAAACTGTCCCCTCTCCTGTCTGTCCCATCTCCTGTCTGTCCCCCTCAACTCAGTCTGTCCCATCTCCTGTCTGTCCCCTCTCCTGTCTGTCCCCTATCCTCAGTCTGTCGCCTCTTCTGTCTGTTCCCTCTCCTCAGTCTGTCCCCTCTCCGGTATGTAACCTCTCCTCAGTCTGTCCACTCTACTGTCTATCCCTTCTCTTCAGTCTGTCCCCTCTCCTGTCTGTCCCTTCTCCTCAGTCTGTCACCTCTCCTGTCTGTCCCCTCTCTTCAGTCTGTCCCCTCTCCTATCTGTACCCTCTCCTCAGTCTGTCCCCTCTCCTGTCTGTCCCACCTACTCAGTCTATCCACTCTCCTGTTTATCCCTTTTTCTCAGTCTGTCCCGTCTCCTGTCTGTCCCTCTCCTGTCTTTCCCCTCTCCTCATTCTGACCCCTCTCCTGTCTGTCCCCTGTCCTCAGTCGGTCCTGTCTCAATTCTGTCCCCTCTCTGCAGTCTGTCCCCTCTCCTCAGTCTGTCCCCTCTACTGACTGTCCCGTTTCCACAGTCTGTCCCCTCTCTTCAGTCTGTCCCCTCTCCTATCTGTACCCTCTCTTCAGTCTGTCCCCTCTCCTGTCTGTCCCACCTACTTAGTCTATCCACTCTCCTGTTTATCCCTTTTTCTCAGTCTGTCCCGTCTCCTGTCTGTCCCTCTCCTGTCTTTCCCCTCTCCTCATTCTGACCCCTCTCCTGTCTGTCCCCTCTCCTTTCTGTCCCCTCTCCTGTCTGTCCCCCCCCCGCCTGTCCCATCTCCTCAGTCTGTCCCCTCTCCTGTCTGTCCCCTCTCCTCATTCTGTCCCCTCTCCATTCTGAACCCTCATCTGTCTTTCCCCTCTTCTCAGTCTGTCCCATCTCCTGTCTGTCCCCTCTCCTGTCTGTCCCCTATCCTCAGTCTGTCGCCTCTTCTGTCTGTTCCCTCTCCTCAGTCTGTCCCCTCTCCGGTATGTAACCTCTCCTCAGTCTGTCCCCTCTACTGTCTGTCCCCTCTACTGTCTCTCCCCTCTTCTCAAACTGTCCCCTCTCCTGTCTGTCCCATCTCCTGTCTGTCCCCCTCAACTCAGTCTGTCCCATCTCCTGTCTGTCCCCTCTCCTGTTTGTCCCCTATCCTCAGTCTGTCGACTCTTCTGTCTGTTCCCTCTCCTCAGTCTGTCCCCTCTCCGGTATGTAATCTCTCCTCAGTCTGTCCACTCTACTGTCTATCCCTTCTCTTCAGTCTGTCCCCTCTCCTGTCTGTCCCTTCTCCTCAGTCTGTCACCTCTCCTGACTGTTCCCTCTCATCAGTCTGTCTACTCTCCTGTCTGTCCCCTCTCCTGGCTGTCCCCTCTCCTCAGTCTGTCCCCTCTACTGTCTGTCCCCTCTACTGTCTGTCCCCTCTCCTCAGTCGGTCCTCTCTCTTGTCTGTCCCCTCTTCTCAAACTGTCCCCTCTCCTGTCTGTCCCATCTCCTGTCTGTCCCTCTCTACTCAGTCTGTCCCATCTCCTGTCTGTCCCCTATCCTAAGTCTGTCGCCTCTTCTGTCTGTTCCCTCTCATCAGTCTGTCTCCTCTCCTGGCTGTCCCCTCTCCTCAGTCTGCCCCTCTCCTGTTTGTCCCCTCTCCTCAGTCTGCCATCACTCCTGTCTGTCCCCTCTCCTCAGTCTGTCCCCTCTCCTGACTGTCCTCTTTTCTTTTCTGTCCCCTCTACTCTTTAGTCTGTCCCCTCTCCTGTCTGTCCAGTCTCCTGTCTGCCCCCTATTCTGTCTGACCCCCCTCTTCAGTCTGTCCAATCTCCTGTCTGTCCCCTCTCCTGTCTGTCCCTTTACCTCAGTGTGTCAACTCTCGTCAGTCTGTCCCCTCTGCTCAGTCTGTCCCATATCCTGTATGTCCCCTCTCCTCAGTCTGTCCCCTCTCCTGTCTGTCCCCTCTCCTCAGTCTTTCCCCTCTCCTGTCTGTCCCCTCCCCTCAGCCTGTCACCTTTCCTTTCTGCCCCCTCTCCTCAGTCTGTCACCTATCATGTATGGCCCCTCTCCTTAGTCTATCCACTGTTCTGTTCTTCCCCTTTTGTCTGTCCCCTCTCCTCAGTCTGTCCCTTCTCCTGTCTGTACCCTCTCCTCAGTCTGTCCCCTCTCCTGTCTGTCCCCCCTACTCAGTCTGTCCCCTCTCCTGACTGTTTCCTCTCATCAGTCTGTCCCCTCTCCTGTCTGTCCCCTCTCCTGGCTGCCCCCTCTCCTTAGTATGGCCCTCTCCTGTCTGTCCAAACTCCTGTCTTTCCCCTCTCCTCAGTCTTTCCCCACTCCTGTCTGTCACCACTCCTGTCTGTCCCCTCTAATCAGTCTTTCCCCTCTACTAAGTCTTTCCCCTTTCCTAAGTCTGTCCCCTCTCTTTAGTCTGTCCCCTCTCCTGTCTTTCCTCTTTACTCATTCTATACCCTCTCATTTCTATCCACTCTCCTGTCTGTCCCCTCATCTCAATCTGTCCCCTCTCATGTCTGTCCACTCTCCTGTCTGTCCCCTCTCCTCTGTCTGTCGCCACTCCTTTCTTTTTCATCTCATCAGTCTGTGCCCTCTTCTGTATGTCCCCTCTTCACAGTCTGTCGCATTTCCTGTCTGCCCCCTCTCCTCAATCTGTCCCCTATCTTGTATGTCCCCTCTCCTCATTATGTCCCCTCTCCTTTCTGTCCCCTCCCCTGTCTATCCCCTCTCCTCAGTCTCTTCCCTATCCTGTCTGTTAACTCTCGTCAGTCTGTCCCCTCTCCTGTCTGTCCCCTCTCCTCAATCTGTCACCTCTCCTGTCTGCCTCCTCTCCTCAGTCTGTCCCCTCTCCTGTCTGTCCCCTATCCTCAGTTTGTCCCCTCTCCCATCTATCCCCTCTGATCAGTCTGTCCTCTCTCCTCTCTGTCCCCTCTTCTCAGTCTGTCCCCTCTCCTGTCTGTTCCCTCTCCTGTCTGTCCCCTCTCCTCAGTCGGTCCTGTCTCAATTCTGTCCCCTCTCTGCAGTCTGTCACCTCTCCTTAGTCTGTCCCCTCTCCTTAGTCTATAAACTCTCCTCAGTCTGTCCCCTCTTCTGTCTGTCCCCTCTACTCAGTCTGTCCCCTCTCTTGTTTGTTCCCTTTCCTGTCTGTCCACTCTCCTGTCTTTCCCCTCTCCTCAGTCTGTCCCCTCTCCTTAGTCTGTCCCCTCTCCTCATTCTGTCCGGTCTTCTGTCTGTCCCTTTTACTCAGTCTGTCCAATCTACTGTCTGTCCCGTCTCCTTTCTGTCCCCTTTCCTCAGTTTGTCCCCTCTCCTGAGTTTGTCCCCTCTCCTCAGTCTGTCCCCTCTCCTGTCTGTTAACTCTCGTCAGTCTGTCCCCTCTCCTGTCTGTCCCCTCTCCTCAATCTGTCACCTCTCCTGTCTGCCTCCTCTCCTCAGTCTGTCCCCTCTCCTGTCTGTCCCCTATCCTCAGTTTGTCCCCTCTCCCATCTATCCCCTCTGATCAGTCTGTCCTCTCTCCTCTATGTCCCCTCTTCTCAGTCTGTCCCCTCTCCTGTCTGTTCCCTCTCCTGTCTGTCCCCTCTCCTCAGTCGGTCCTGTCTCAATTCTGTCCCCTCTCTGCAGTCTGTCACCTCTCCTTAGTCTGTCCCCTCTACTGACTGTCCCGTATCCTCAGTCTGTCCCCTCTCTTCAGTCTGTCCCCTCTCCTATCTGTACGCTCTCCTCAGTCTGTCCCCACTCCTGTCTGTCCCACCAACTCAGTCTATCCACTCTCCTGTTTATCCCTTCTTCTCAGTCTGTCCCGTCTCCTGTCTGTCCCTCTCCTGTCTTTCCCCTCTCCTCCTTCTGACCCCTCTCCTGTCTGTCCCCTCTCCTGTCTGTTCCCTCTTCTGTCTGTCCCCCCCCGCCTTTCCCATCTCCTCAGTCTGTCCCCTCTCCTGTCTGTCCCCTCTCCTCATTCTGCCCC
Organism: Discoglossus pictus; assembly: GCA_027410445.1. Lineage (NCBI taxonomy): Eukaryota > Metazoa > Chordata > Amphibia > Anura > Alytidae > Discoglossus > Discoglossus pictus. The sequence goes on along the minus strand of CM050175.1, from coordinate 7,575,530 downwards.
CTCTCCATTCTGAACCCTCATCTGTCTTTCCACTCTCCTCAGTCTGTCTAATCTCCTGTCTGTCCCCTCTCCTGTCTGTCTCCTCTCCTCAGTCTATAAACTCTCCTCAGTCTGTCCCCTCTTCTGTCTGTCCCCTCTACTCAGTCTGTCCCCTCTCCTGTTTGTTCCCTCTCCTGTCTGTCCACTCTCCTGTCTTTCCCCTCTCCTCAGTCTGTCCCCTCTCCTCAGTCTGTCCCCTCTCCTCATTCTGTCTTGTCTTCTGTCTGTCCCCTCTTCTGTCTGTCCCCTCTCCTCAGTCTGTCCAATCTACTGTCTGTCCCCTCTCCTGTCTGTTCCCTTTCCTCAGTCTGTCCCCTCTCCTGAGATTGTCCCCTCTCCTCAGTCTGTCCCCTCTCCTGTCTGTTAACTCTCCTCATTCTGTCCCCTCTCCTGTCTGTCCCCTCTCCTCAGTCTGTCACCTCTCCTGTCTGCTTCCTCTCCTCAGTCTGTCCCCTCTCCTGTCTGTCCCCTCTCCTCAGTCTATCCCCTCTCCTCAGTGTGTCCCCTCTCATCAGTATGTCCCCTCTCCTCATTCTGTCCCATCTCCTGTCTGTCCCCACTCCTGTCTGTCCCTTTTCTTAGCCTGTTGCCTCTCTTCAGTCGTTCCCCTCTCCTGTCTGTCCCCTCTCTTCAGTCTTTCCCCTCTCCTGTCTGTCCCCTCTCCTGTCTGCACCTTCTCCTCAGTCTGTCCCCTATCATGTATGTCCCCTCTCCACAGTCTGTCCATTGTATTTCTGTCCCCTCTCCTATCTGTCCCCTCTCATGTCTGTCCCTTCTTCTCAGTTTTTCCCCTCTCCTTTCAGTCCCCTCTGCTCAGTCTGTCTCGTCTCTTCATTCTATCCCCTCTCTTTTCTTTCCCCTCTCCTCAGTCTTTCCCCTCTCCGGTATGTAACCTCTCCTCAGTCTGTCCACTCTACTGTCTATCCCTTCTCTTCAGTCTGTCCCCTCTCCTGTCTGTCCGTTCTCCTCAGTCTGTCACCTCTCCTGACTGTTCCCTCTCATCAGTAGGTACTCTTCTGTCTGTCTAATCTCCTGTCTGTCCCCTCTCCTGTCTGTCTCCTCTCCTCAGTCTATAAACTCTCCTCAGTCTGTCCCCTCTTCTGTCTGTCCCCTCTACTCAGTCTGTCCCCTCTCCTGTTTGTTCCCTCTCCTGTCTGTCCACTCTCCTGTCTTTCCCCTCTCCTCAGTCTGTCCCCTCTCCTCAGTCTGTCCCCTCTCCTCATTCTGTCCAGTCTTCTGTCTGTCCCCTCTTCTGTCTGTCCCCTCTCCTCAGTCTGTCCCATCTCCTGTCTGTCCCCTGTCCTGTCTGTCCCCTATCCTCAGTCTGTCGCCTCTTCTGTCTGTTCCTTCTCCTCAGTCTGTCCCCTCTCCGGTATGTAACCTCTCCTCAGTCTGTCCACTCTACTGTCTATCCCTTCTCTTCAGTCTGTCCCCTCTCCTCAGTCTGTCCCCTCTACTGTTTGTCCCCTCTACTGTCTGTCCCCTCTCCTCAGTCGGTCCTCTCTCTTGTCTGTCCCCTCTTCTCAAACTGTCCCCTCTCCTGTCTGTCCCATCTCCTTTCTGTCCCCCTCTACTCAGTCTGTCCCATCTCCTGTCTGTCCCCTATCCTAAGTCTGTCGCCTCTTATGTCTGTTCCCTCTCATCAGTCTGTCTCCTCTCCTGGCTGTCCCCTCTCCTCAGTCTGCCCCTCTCCTGTTTGTCCCCTCTCCTCAGTCTGCCATCACTCCTGTCTGTCCCCTCTCCTCAGTCTGTCCCCTCTCCTGACTGTCCTCTTTTCTTTTCTTTTCCCTCTACTCGTTAGTCTGTCCCCTCTCCTGTCTGTTCAGTCTCCTGTCTGCCCCCTATTCTGTCTGTCCCCCCTCTTCAGTCTGTCCAATCTCCTGTCTGTCCCCTCTCCTGTCTGTCCCTTTACCTCAGTGTGTCAACTCTTGTCAGTCTGTCCCCTCTGCTCAGTCTGTCCCATATCCAGTATGTCCCCTCTCCTCAGTCTGTACCCTCTCCTGTCTGTCCCCTCTCCTCAGTCTTTCCCCTCTCCTGTCTGTCCCCTCCCCTCAGCCTGTCACCTCTCCTTTCTGCCCCCTCTCCTTAGTCTGTCACCTAACATGTATGGCCCCTCTCCTTAGTCTATCCACTGTTCTGTTCATCCCCTCTCTTGTCTGTCCCCTCTCCTCAGTCTGTCCCTTCTCCTGTCTGTACCCTCTCCTCAGTCTGTCCCCTCTCCTGTCTTACCCCCCTACTCAGTCTGTCCCCTCTCCTGTCTGTCCCCTCTCCTCAGTCTGTCACCTCTACTGACTGTTTCCTCTCATCAGTCTGTTCTCTCTCCTGTCTGTCCCCTCTCCTGGCTGCCCCCTCTCCTTAGTCTGGCCCTCTCCTGTCTGTCCAAACTCCTGTCTTTCCCCTCTCCTCAGTCTTTCCCCACTCCTGTCTGTCCCCTCTCCTGTCTGTCCCCTCTAATCAGTCTTTCCCCTCTACTAAGTCTTTCCCCTTTCCTCAGTCTGTCCCCTCTCTTTAGTCTGTCCCCTCTCCAGTCTGTCCCCTTTACTCATTCTATACCCTCTCATTTCTATCCACTCTCCTGTCTGTCCCCTCATCTCAATGTGTCCCCTCTCATGTCTGTCCACTCTCCTGTCTGTCCCCTCTCCTCGGTCTGTCGCCACTCCTTTCTGTTCCATCTCATCAGTCCGTGCCCTCTTCTGTATGTCCCCTCTTCACAGTCTGTCGCATCTCTTGTCTGCCCCCTCTCCTCAATCTGTCCCCTATCTTGTATGTCCCCTCTCCTCATTATGTCCCCTCTCCTGTCTGTCCCCTCTCCTGTCTATCCCCTCTCCTCAGTCTCTTCCCTCACCTGTCTGTCCCTTTTCCTCAGTCTGTCCCCTCTCCTGTCTGTCCCCTCTCCTCAGTCTGTCGCCTCTTCTGTCTGTTCCCTCTCATCAGTCTGTCCCCTCTCCTGTCTGTCTCCTCTCCTGTCTGTCCCCTCTCCTGCCTGTCCCCTTTTCTCAGTCTGCCCCCTCTGTTGTCTGTCCCCTCTCCTCAGTCTGTCCCCTTTCCTGTCTGTTCCCTCTCCTGTCTATCCCCTCTCCTCAGTCGGTCCTGTCTCAATTCTGTTCCCTCTCTGCAGTCTGTCCCCTCTCCTCATTCTGTCCCCCCTCCTGACTGTCCTGTTTCCTCAGTCTGTCCCCTCTCCTGTCTGTTCCCTCTCTTCAGTCTGTCACCTCTCCTATATATACACTCTCCTCAGTCTGTCCCCTCTCCTGTCTGTCCCACCTACTCAGTCTGTCCACTCTCCTGTTTATCCCTTTTTCTCAGTCTTTCCCCTCTCCTCAGTCTGTCCCCTCTCCTGTCTTTCCCCTCTCCTGTCTTCCCCCTTCCCTGTCTGTCCCATCTCCGCAATCTGTCCCCTCTCCTTTCTGTCCCCTCTCCTCATTCTGTCCCCTCTCCATTCTGGACCCTCTTCTGTCTGTCCCCTCTCCTCAGTCTGTCCAATCTCCTGTCTGTCCCCTCTCCTGACTGTCGCCTCTCCTCAGTCTGTCCCCTCTCCTCTCTGTCCCCTCCTCTCAGTCTGCACCCTCTCCTGTCTGTCCCCACTCCTCAGTCTGTCCCCTCTCCTGTCTGTTCCCTCTCCTTTCTGTCCCCTCTCCCCAGTCGGTCCTGTCTCAATTCTGTCCCCTCTCCTCAGTTTGTCCCCTCTACTGACTGTCCCGTCTCCACAGTCTGTCCCCTCTCTTCAGTCTGTCCCCTCTCCTATCTGTACCCTCTCCTCAGTCTGTCCCCTCTCCTGTCTGTCCCACCTACTCAGTCTATCCACTCTCCTGTTTATCCCTTCTTCTCAGTCTGTCCCGTCTCCTGTATGTCCTTCTCCTGTCTTTCCCCTCTCCTCATTCTGACCCCTCTCCTGTCTGTCCACTCTCCTGTCTGTCCCCTCTCCTGACTGTCACCTCTCCTCAGTCTGTCCCCTCTCCTCTCTGTCCCCTCCTCTCAGTCTGCACCCTCTCCTGTCTGTCCCCACTCCTCAGTCTGTCCCCTCTCCTGTCTGTTCCCTCTCCTTTCTGTCCCCTCTCCCCAGTCGGTCCTGTCTCAATTCTGTCCCCTCTCCTCAGTTTGTCCCCTCTACTGACTGTCCCGTCTCCACAGTCTGTCCCCTCTCTTCAGTCTGTCCCCTCTCCTATCTGTACCCTCTCCTCAGTCTGTCCCCTCTCCTGTCTGTCCCACCTACTCAGTCTATCCACTCTCCTGTTTATCCCTTCTTCTCAGTCTGTCCCGTCTCCTGTCTGTCCTTCTCCTGTCTTTCCCCTCTCCTCATTCTGACCCCTCTCCTGTCTGTCCCCTCTCCTTTCTGTCCCCTCTCCTGTCTGTCCCCCCCTGCCTGTCCCATCTCCTCAGTCTGTCCCCTCTCCTGTCTGTCCCCTCTCCTCATTCTGTCCCCTCTCCATTCTGAACCCTCATCTGTCTTCCCTCTCTCCTCAGTCTGTCTAATCTCCTGTCTGTCCCCTCTCCTGTCTGTCTCCTCTCCTCAGTCTATAAACTCTCCTCAGTCTGTCCCCTCTTCTGTCTGTCCCCTCTACTCAGTCTGTCCCCTCTCCTGTTTGTTCCCTCTCCTGTCTGTCCACTCTCCTGTCTTTCCCCTCTCCTCAGTCTTTCCCCTCTCCTTAGTCTGTCCCCTCTCCTCATTCTGTCCGGTCTTCTGCCTGTCCCCTCTTCTGTCTGTCCCCTCTCCTCAGTCTGTCCAATCTACTGTCTGTCCCGTCTCCTGTCTGTCCCCTTTCCTCAGTCTGTCCCCTCTCCTGAGTTTGTCCCCTCTCCTCAGTCTGTCCCCTCTCCTGTCTGTTAACTCTCCTCAGTCTGTCCCCTCTCCTGTCTGTCCCCTCTCCTCAATCTGTCACCTCTCCTGTCTGCCTCCTCTCCTCTGTCCCCTCTCCTGTCTGTCCCCTCTCCTCAGTCTGTCCCCTCTCCCATCTATCCCCTCTGATCAGTCTGTCCCGTCTCCTCAGTCTGTCCCCTCTCCTGTCTGTCCCCTCTGCTCAGTCTATCCCCTCTCCTTAGTCTGCCCCTCTCCTGTCTCTCCCCTCTCCTCAGTCTGTCGCCTCTCCTGTCTGCCTCATCTCCTCAGTCTGTCCCCTATCATCTGTGTCCCCTCTCTTCAGTCTGTCCCCTCTCCTGTCTGTCCCCTCTCTTCATTCTGTTGCCTCTCCTGTCTGCCCCCTCTCCTCAGTCTGTCCCCTATCATGTGTGTCCCCTCTCCTCAGTCCGTCCCCTCTACTGTCTGTTCCCTCTCATCAGTCTGTTCTTCTCTTGTCTGTCCCCTCTCCTGTCTGTCCCCTCTCCTCAGAAATAGTTAAAATTCAACAAGCGATTAAAAGGATACAACAAGAAAAAAATGTAAAAAAATGCCAAAGATTTCAGAAACACAATTAAAAAACTGGAAAGGTATATTTCAGAGGAAGAAACTTACCAAAGTATAAAATCTTTAAAAATTGGTAAATCACCTGGGCCAGACGGTTTTCCTAATATATACCATAAAATATTTTCATCATCTATAGTTAAGTATTTACAGAATATGTATAATGAAATTAAAACAAATGAGAAAGCACGGGCAGAGACATTAGAAGCAGTAATAACTGTAATACCAAAACCTGGTAAAGATCATTCAGAATGTCGTAACTATCGTCCAATATCACTTACCAATACAGATATAAAGATATATGCTAATATATTAGCAACTTGTCTGAACCCATTTTTAAATAATCTAATTAATAAGATCAAACAGGTTTTATTAAATCAAGACAATCAACTAATAATACTCAAACATTTCTTAATATAATTGATTTTGTCCATAAAAGGAAAATACTATTAGTAGCTTTATCATTTGATGCTGAAAAAGCATTTGATAGAGTGAATTGGGATTTTATACAACTAGTCTTAGACAAATATGGTTTTGGGTCATTTGGTTCTCACATGATAAAATCACTTTATACCAAAACTAATGCTCATATAACAGGTGTAGGTTTTAAGACTCACTTGTTTGATATAAGAAATGGTACCCGTCAGGGTCGCATTATGTCACCACTTACTGTATATTCGCTTTGATCATAGAACCATTATTAGAAATTATTAGAAGTTCTAAACAAATAAAAGGAATAATTACTGGCTTGATTACAAATAAAGTAACCATTTTTGCTGATGATTTGCTGGTTACAGTTTCAGATCCAATAAATTCTATAACTACTTTAATCCATCTTATTCTAGAATATGGTGATTTATCTTACTACAAAGTAAATATTAATAAGACAGATGTGCTATATTCCCATTTATCAGATAAACTTAAATATGAACTAAAAAAAGATTCCCATATAATTGGAGAAGTAACCAAATAACATACCTAGGAATTATATTTAAGCCTAAACTAAATACTATAGTTCAAGTCAATATGGAAAGATTATTTTCTCAGATCTCCCCTATAATAGCGAATTGGAGAGACTTAAACCTGTCATGCAGTGTTAGAATAGCATTAATCAAAATGAGTATCCACCCTCAAATATTATATATTCTAAGAAGGATTCCTTTAAAAATTCCAATTCAAATCTTAAAACAATTTCAAAAAAATATAGATACATTTATATATAGAAACAAAAAACCATGTATTAAACAAGAAATTATTTCTAGAACTTTTTCTAGAGGGGGCCTAGTGGCACCGAATATTATTCAGTTCTCAAATGCTATCATCATCTTTGGAAATTTATAATAAAAGAAAATAAACCCAAATTTCTGCTTATAGAAAGTGAGTCAAAAATATTAACTTACAATATATATATTGGGACATGGAAATAGAAAATAAGACTCTTATCAAATTACCAGTTATTCCTAGAACTTTAATAAAATGGTGGTTTAAATATAATGGAAAAAATGAATTAATAAAATTCCCCTCTCCAAACACTCCAAAACACAAAGTGTCACTGGAGTTAACTCCCTTCCTAGATATATCATTGGAAGAATGGGGCATGAAAACACTTAAAGACTTATTTCAGGGACAAAAACTGAAACTATTTGAAAATATATCTAAAGAATATCAAATACCAGCTACTAAATGGTTGTTCTATAATATATTGTACACATCCCTAATAAATACAGCTTATGGAAAATTACTTAATAGAGAACAAACTGATTTTGAAGTTCTCTTAAATGAAACTGATAAGAAGAGCTCAGTATCAAGATTTTATAAAATAATAAAATCATGGCTAGAAATAAATAAATCAGAAAGGATGGAAAAATGGGAGAGAAACCTTTGAAATATATTGGTCTACAACTCAATGGTATAAGGCTTTCTTAAGAACAGAGAAAAGTGTAATAAACTCGTCTTTAAGGGAAATTTACTTTAAATGAGTGCAGCGATGGTACATGACTCCAACTAGCTTAAAAAAAGTGGCTCCAGAAAAAAAATGATGGCTATTGTTGGAGATGCGGAAATCAATTACGAACCCACAAACATATGTGGTGGACCTGTATCTGTATTAGAGATTTTTGGACATTATGTCTAATAAATATCTCGAATATTATTGATACCCAACTGGAAATGACTCCTGACATTGTAGTATTTTATATCCTTACAAATAACATTGATTATAGACAAAGCAATGTGGTTATAAATACCTTAATGGCAGCCAAATGGCTTATAGTAAGATCATGGAATAAACAAACCTTACCAACGTGGAATCAAGTTAAGACCATTTTTGAAAGAAATAAACAAATAGAATTAGAGTATATGATATTTTCACAGGGTTTGACAAAAAAAATAGCTTAAAATGGTCTCTTTGGAAGATATAAGAAGTGTATAAGGAATATATTAATACTAGCGACTTGCCCGTCAAAAAATGATAGTCAATAGAATTTTTAATGCTGGGAAAACTGTTTGCCACACAATATTGGTCTCTGACATTCTTAACCTTTTGTTTTATTAAGTACCAATAAATAGAAAATTTTGAATAAAACTTTTCATTTTTTTAACTTTCAACTTGTTTTGTTCACCAACAGGTATATATATATTTTTTTGTAAATATGAACTTTGTTAATTGTCATACATGTAATAACAATATAACATGTTTTGTAACCTTCTTTTTTTTTAAACTCATGTTAAATTAAATTGGCATTGAATCCAGAGGAAGGCAAACAATAAAACCCCCCATTGAAACTTGGCCAATTGTAGCAAAGAGGGAAAAAAATTAATTCCTTCCTGACCCCATTAACTGGCGATCGGATTGCTCCTTGAATCAATACTCCATCTTAAAATTATACAGTTGAATGTATTAACAAATGCTTAAACTTGTCATAACATGAATGTTTGACTATATTCAATATAGCTTGAAGTAACTTTCCACAACTTTGAAAAGACAATGTTATACAATATAGCTTTAAATAACTTTCCATAACTTTTAAAAGACAATGTTAACATGTTAAATACTACTTTAAAACATTTAAATGTTAGCGTCCAATTAAAGTAAATGGCACCTAATTGTTTTGTGGTGCCAATTATCTGAAAAGGTAACTTGTAAGACCTTCCAATCTGTGTAACCACTGTTTTGTGTTGTTTTTCTGTTTGATACTTTTTTGTTTCTTCTTGTTGTACTTTGTTGAAATGGCACATCGAGTTTCCTATTGGAAATAGTGGTCCTCTATTTAAACAGTCCCAGAGACCTCTAATTTTGGCCTGGAAGTAAAACCACTGTTCTCTGTGTTTTTTGCCATTATATTGAGTTTCTTCTTGAAATATTGGTACTTTAAAATCAGTTGGAGTAACATAAAAACATTGAGTCAAAATTAAAGCACTGTACTGTATATTTACAGCACCTCATGGTACACAATGTTTTTTGTAAAAACACATCCATCTTCCAAAAAATCACCCTGGCTTGTTTTTTCTTCAACATGTACTTTAATTTCCTCTGGATTATTGCATCTTGAAAATGCAACATATAGTTGTCCATGTGCAAACACAGGTTCCTTCAAAAAAATACCAACAGACTCAGGGATCATTATCTGGCCCAGGTTGTAGAAGAGCCTACTAGAAATGAAGCTATCTTAGATTTACTCATCACAAATAATATTGATATAGTATCTAATGTTGGAATAGGGCAACCTTTGGGAAACAGTGATCACAACACAGTCTCGTTTGAGATTGAATAAAAAAAAAATTTTTTAAGGGGCCAACAGAAACTCTTAATTTTAAAAGGGCAGATTTTGACGGTCTAAATACAAAGTATAGACTGGGACAGAGAACTGGCAGGTAAAACCACTGACCATAAGTGGACAACATTTAAATCCTTACTAAATATACATACACATCGGCATATACCGTGTGGGAATAAAAGTAAAATGAGTAAATCCCATCCAATGTGGCTTAACAATGATTTAAAGATCAAGATACAGAGTAAAAAACAGGCATTTAAATTATACAAACAAGAGGGGACAGAGACTGCTTTACAGGAATACAAGGAAATCAGCAAGGCTTGCAAAAGGGCGATTAGACTGGCTAAAATAGAAAATGAAAAATTAATTGCAAAAGAGAGTAAGACTACCCCTAAAATATTTTTTAAGTATATTAATGGGAAGAAGGCGAGGAAGGAAGCTATAGGAACATTACAATGTGACACAGGCCGTCTGATAATTAGTGACCAAGAAAAGGCAGATGAGCTAAATAGGTTCTTTTCTTCGTTATACACAAGGGAGGTACCAGCGGTTGGGACACAGCAACATAATGGGGCTACACTACCTTTGCCAAATAATTGGTTAACACAGGAAGTAATCCAAAAGAGGTTGGAAAAATTAAATGTTAATAAAGCCCCGGGTCCTGATGGAATACATCCAAGGGTACTAAGGGAACTCTGTTCTGTAATAGCCAAACACCATTATATTTAATTTTTCAAGATTCACTCAACACAGGGTCTCTACCAGATGACTGGAAAAAAGCTGATGTGATACCTATATTTAAAAAGGGAGCAAGAGCAAATCCGGGGAATTATAGACCAGTGAGCCTCACTTCTGTAGCGGGGAAGCTTTTAGAAGGGTCAATAAGGCATAATATATGAGTATATGTCTATTTGAACAGGATTATAAGTAGGAGTCAACATGGATTTATGAGGGATAGGTCATGTCAAACAAATCTAATTAGTTTCTATGAGGAGGTTAGTAGGAACCTGGATCAAGGCAACTCAGTGGATGTAGTCTTTTTGGATTTTGCAAAGGCTTTCGATACAGTGCCACATGGGAGACTATTATGCAAACTAAGTGATACAGGAGTTGCAGTAAATATCTGCTCATGGTTTGAGAGCTGGCTAAAAGACAGGAAGCAAAGGGTTGTTGTAAATGGAACATACTCAGATTGGACTAATGTGGTAAGTGGGGTTACTCAGGGTTCAGTATTAGGTCCTCTCCTTTTTAACATATTTATTAATGACTTAGAGGTAGGATTGGAGTGTGGTGTCTCCATTTTCGCTGATGACACGAAGTTGTGCAAGGTAATTAAATCAGATAGTGATGTGCTTTCCCTCTAAAGGGATTTACATAAAATTGATGAATGGGCATCTAAATGGCAGATGAGATTTAATACGAATAAATGTAAAGTTATGCATCTGGGAAGGAAAAAAAGCCATGCAATTTGTAATCTTAATGGAGAAAATCTAGGTGTATCGGATATTGAAAGGGATTTGGGAGTGCTTGTGGACAACCACCTAGGTAACAGTGCTCAAAGCCAAGCAGCAGCTGCAAAGGCAAATACAATATTAGCATGTATTAAGAAGGGTAGAGAAGCCAGGAAAGCAAATATAATTCTGCCACTATACAAATCTCTAGTACGCCCTCATTTGGAATATGGTGTACAATTTTGGGCACCACTTCATAAAAAGGACATTTTAGAGCTGGAAAAGGTTACAGAGGAGGGCAACAAAACTAATAAGGGGAATGGAGGGGCTAAGTTATGAAGAAAGACTCACCAAATTAAACTTATTTTCTCTAGAAAAAAGGCGTCTAAGAGGAGATATGGTTACCTTATATAAATACATCCAGGGTCAGTATAAAGATTTGTCAAGGGAGCTTTTTGTGCCAAGAGGTTTTCAACTGACAAGAGGACATCCCTTGATGTTAGAAGTAAAAAGATTCCACCTTAAAGAAAGAAAAGGGTTCTTCACAGTAAGGGTGGTTAATCTGCGGAATTCTCTACCAGAGGAGGTGGTGACAGCGGATTCGATAGATAACTTTAAAAGGGGACTTGATTTATTTCTAATTAAAAAGGGAATTCAGGGTTATCATGGATAATTAGAGGCAGTATTAATCCAGGGAGAAGTCCGGTCGCCGGTGTCTGGGATCAGGAGGGAATTGATTTTTTTTTTAAATATATACAACTAATTAATTAATAGTTAATCCGCATATTGCAGATCAGAGGAGATCTTAAAAAGTTGAACTAGATGGACTGAAAGTCTTTTTTCAACCTTAAATACTATGTAACTATGTAACTTAAAAGTTTGTCCTTGGGATTTATTGATGGTCATGGCAAATGCCATGATAATGTGAAATTGACTCCTTTGAAGGACATAAGGCAAACCACTCTCACTTGGAGCCAAATCAATTCGCGGTATAAGAACTAGTTTGCCATTATGGGTACCACTCATAATTTCTGCATGTAAAAAAAAGGTCCTTTAATTCCTTCACGATTAATCTGGGCCCATTACAAAGTCCTTTTTTTGGATTTATATTTCTCAATAGCATGGTAATTGCCCCTTTTTAAGTTGCAAAACATGTGGTGGCATTCCAGAGGGAGTTAAATAATTCATAAATTCCATACTAAAGTTTGCTTCACTCTCTTTGTCGTCAGCCAGAACAGAATCTGCACTGTAATAGTTTTTTGGGGAAGCATTGATTATTTTTAATATTTCGTTGTTTAAATTTAAGGCATCGTAATTTTTTTATGTCAATATGACTTTGCTTGCAATGTCTGAGTAATCCTCATTATTGATGGTATTGAAGAAGATTGTTGAAATTAGTGGTTCTGTTGAAATCATTTCTGGTGGAATTTGCACTACATCATCAGGTAAATTATTTATTTTTGGCTGTCTTCCTTCTCCAATGTTAATGAGCCAATCATTGAATTGATTTCACCCTTCAGATCTCCTATTTACTTCTAATCTCAGGTGTGTAAATGTTTTCCACAGCTTACTTATTTTTATACTCATTTCGACTATGTCAGTCCGATTGCCATGTGGCACCACAGGTAATGTTTGCCTGAAATCTCCTCCTAACAACATCACCTTTCCACAAAAATCATTAGCCATAACTTATTTTAATAATCGATCAATACATTGGAGGGTATGACATGACATCATAGTTGCCTCATCTATTATAATAAATTTACTCCTGTGCAATTTTTTGGCTTGTAATGAATTCATTCGAATATCCGACACTGATGTTTCCAGAATGGGAACTGCCAGTTTAAATCCACTATGCACAGTTCTACCACCTTCTAACAAAAGTGAGGCAATTCCAGTGGTTGCATATGGCAGTGCTATTTGACCCTGTGCTCAAATGCAACTCATCAACAAATTATATAGGTAAGTTTTTCCTGATCCACCTGGACCATTCCGATAGAAATTACGCTCTTTGAGCATTTCATCTTCTATTGCATTTGTGATGCCGTTAAATGCTTCCAATTGCAATACATTTAAAGTTCCAATTTGTTCTTGTGTTTTTTGGTATTCAATGTCAGTGTCATACTCATCAAAGTTAATTTCATCTATAAATCCTGGATCAGGCAGATTAAAGTTGGCAAAATTTAATCCATGACAAAGTAAGATTTCCTGTATTTCGATTAATGCTTTAAATTGGGCAATGGTCTCACATTAAAGTTGCTTGAAATCTTCACACAAATGTAATTTAAATTTTTCCCACAAAGTAAATGCATCTGGTACATTGCAAAATATACAAATAAAAGCAAATTGTTCTCTCATTTGCTTTGGCATATGACATAGTGCTGTTTCCTCAAGACATCTCTCCCATTCTGTATCCTCTGCTAGAAAGTTTTGATGGAGTGGATAAAACTTATGGTCAGCAGGCTGAGTGGGAGAGCTAGTGAAGCATTTAGGGCAAAGCCATAGACACCAAGAAGTTATGATGAGGTCTGCAAAGTACTAATGGAAATATATGCTGTAACCTCTGAAACCTACATGCAGAATGTGTGTGCTTTAATCAGGGGGCACACATTCTGAGGTGATGTGTTAGATGAGAGGGGAAGAGGCAACAACCTTTGAGGAAGTATTAGATGTTGTTCTTATGGAACAGCTTTATATTACCTGATGGATACCAAGATTAGCTGCCGGACCAGAAGCCCTCCTAAATTGTGGCCACAAGAGGGTAGACAGTGGCAAGAAGGGGCAGTAACACTGGGAGCACCTCCTGTCCCTTCACCCGCTACCCCTGCAGTAACCAGCCAGAGTAATGCCTCTAGGCCCATAGGAACATGTGCTTCTTGCCCTTTATCAGGAGAACACAAGGGGAATTGTATAGGTGTCATCAGCCTCGGCATCTGAAGAGGGATTGCCCCAACTGACCCAGCAGACCTGAGGGCCCATCTTCCAGACCTGTGTACTACCTCAGGGAGTGGGATTTGGTGGTGGAGGACACATGGATGACCCAAATTGAAACTGAGGAAGAGGATATCTACATCACTCTCCATGCTATGCAGCAGGGCCCTGAGAACCATGGAGGCCAACACTTTCAATCTATTTTGGTTCAGAGGTCCCAAGGTTTTTGGAATACAGGGGCTTCTTGCACTGTGGTACACACGGATTTAGTACCACATACAATCGGAGTAATGGTGGCTTGAGGCCAATATTTTCCCATTCCAGTTGTACACTTGCAATTGGATTGGGGCACTGGGAAGGGTATCAGAGAATAGGGGGTTATGCAAAGTTTACCTGTGGATGTTTTGCTGGTCAACAACCTAGGACAGATGGAGGGCCATTATGTGAGTGCAGTCAGCAGATCTGAAGCAGCCAAGAAAGCCACAGTGGACCCAGTGGAGAAGAAGGCCAAGCACATGGAAACTGGGGTAAGTTTATTGCCTGCTGGGGAACAGGTACTGGGATGGGCCAGTGCAGCTAAAATAAAAAATGAATTGGGGAGAGATGGCTGAAGCTAAAAGGAAGGCTTTGAACTCCTATATGGTAGCCAAATAAGGGGACTTGAATGTTATCAGAGAGACATGGGAAGGAGATTATGAACAGAATAAGGTGGCAGTAGCCTCATATATCATAGCTTTTCGGGAGAAACTAACCATGTAGGAGGCCCAGGCCTAAGTCAAGAGGTACTATGACAGAGGAACCACAAATAGGGAAGGAAGTGCTTATGTTAGTTCCCATTACCAGGATAAACTACCCCCATTACTAAAATGTGTAATCTCCATATGTATGTAGTAGTTATAGACCCAGAAAGGAAAACTACCAGGGTAGCCCATATAAACAGGTTAAACGGATATCAGTGAGCGGCCCAGAGTTTAACAATCTGTCTGCCTACTGGCAATGATTCAGTAGAAGGAGTCCCACATTATCTGTTCTCAGAACGTTCAGGAAAATGGTGCTAGGGCAATTAAGGAGCTTGAGGTCAGCACTGATTGCTCTTGCTAGTTCCCACTAGGGATCCCACATTGGTCTAGGTCACGGGCTGGGGTACAGAAGTTAAGGAATCATAGCTGAGTCTTAAAGGGACACATACCTAATTGTCTGCACTATTGTTCTGACCAGCTACCCTCAGAAAGCCTGGTCCAAAGGGTAGATTAACTTAATTACTCAGTTAGGCTGCAGGGGCTGAGGGGGTGATTAGGGAGGAGGACATCATTTTATGGACAGGCCTCCAACGTGGCTGTAGAGTGAGAGCTCATTGGGATTGGTGGAAGGAATGTTTACAAAGTGAGGAAGGCTAAACGTGATTCTGTGATGTATAAATTTTGTGCACTGTAATCAATAAATCAGTTATCAGTTTAAATGTATGGCACATGCATTGATCTTTTTTGACAATGGAATTAAAATAATATTAGGAGGATAAATACCCTTCTCTACAATATCTTGAAATTCTGCAAGATGTGTGTGTTTCATTCTGTGGGAAGAAAAAATCCTTAATATTAGGAGGATAATTACCCTCCTCTACAATAGCTTGAAACTGCAGGAAGTGTATGCTTCATTCTGTGGGAAGAATAATTCTTACCATTGGGGTTATTATTGCTGAACCTGATTGAATCCAATTACAGTCGGTAACTCTGCTATCCTAATTCTATTTGTTCCTGTGACCAAAGTGGGGGCATCTGGTGGTCATATGCTGGTCTCGGTCTATTCCTGCTATCAGGGATATGGAGATGAAGCAGAAGAACTTTCTGTAGAAAATTAAATTAAAAGGAATCAGTACTATGAGGATGATGATGATGATGATGATGAATACAGAAATGGTGGGATAAATATATACAAAAATAAAGATAATTTTATTAGATAAATGACAGAGACGTCTTTAAAAACAGGGAATGTTTAAAATACTAACACAGGGAATAAAAAATGGCAAATGTGAGGAATAGTAAGGAACCCTCAAGCACTGGTATTGTGCAATGTATAACTCTTAAATGAGTGGGTATCACTATTCACACCTAGCGGGCGAGCCAAAAAGTAATTACAAGAAAATATCAAGGCATGGAAGCCCTATTGTATCACAAAAGATATATATATATATAAAGCACCCTGATGCCTAAATGTATGTCCCCCAAAAGTCTAGAGGGTACATTGGACAGAGCAATATATGTGCATATAAGTGAAATATAGATCACTGTATGTCTTTACTAACAACCCTTTAGATGCTGTAAATTAAGGTACCAAGAATTAGTACTTATGAGAGTCAAAATTAAGGGGAGCTAAACCTTAAATACAGACAAAGTTTTTGCAACAGCTATATGTTACACAGCATACGGTCTAAGCTGTGTCCATACACATTCATTGACATCTGACTACGATATGACACAACAGGTGTCTAAAGCTGTATATACAAGGCAGAGACTGTTCCCCAATTCTTAGGGTAGTAATGGGTGATATCAGGTCTTCACAAAGTAATATGCTACTAATGAGGCATAAGGGGCTTTAAACTAGGCCGTAATTATAACAAATTCGCGGTTCCTAGAGAGCTCGACCGCCAGGTTTGCAACGCGCATGCGCACGTCTAACGTGATGACGTGTGCAGCGTCGTTGCTAGGAGCCTGACGCGTTTCGACGTAGTACGTCTTTGTCAAAGGGAAATTGTATAACGCTGTCTCCAAGAGCTTTATATAGGGAGCCGTCACCTAGGCAACATGAAAATAACGAATATGTTGTCCATAACGGGCCTGGAGAATAATAGAGATAGTACAGATAATATCACATATATAGTTGTGAGCGTACGAGTTGTTGCTAACGCTGCGGGCTCGCGCAGCGAGACGCGGGCCTCGCGAAGTGAGGGCACTGTGCCTGGTTCTCAGTTGCTGGCATGGAGCGCCGAAGGCGCTCCTTGCCAGCAACTGAGGACCCTCGCAAAGCGAGGGCCTCAGTTGCTGGCTTGGAGAGCCACAGGCGCTCCATGCCAACACCTGAGGACCTCGCAAAGCGAGGTCTTCAGTTGCAGCAACTGCGACCCTTGCAAAAAAAAGTTTACGTCGCAACACATTACGACACTCGCAAACAACATACGACACACGTTCACACACATTACGACACTCGCAAATAACATACGACACACGTTCACACACATTACGGCCTCGCAACACTCGGACGCAACTCGCGAACATTACAAAATTACAAACACAATACATACACACAGCACATACATAAAAACCTTACCTACACAAACAGGAAGCACCCAGGACCTCAAAAATGCAACTTACAACTTAATTGCACTCAAAATAAAAGAGTTTAGACAATAAATAGTTTGTTAAGCGACACAAAAAATGGCCGACGAATAAAACGAAAACGAGGCTACACACGCAAACACCATACGAGACACGTTACCACACATTACGACTTCGCAAACATCGGACGCAACACGCCGACATACAAACATTTAAAACTTAAGAAAGACACACAACAAACACATAAAAAGCTTACCTACAGCAAGAGGAACCAGCCAGCACCTCAAAAAAACAAGTTACACCTACATTTAAATCAAAATAAAACACTTTAGACACTAATACCATCGCTAAGCGAGAGAAAAAATGGCCGACGAACAAAACGAAAACGAGGCTTCAGACGTAACTATACTACACTTACTCGCAATAATGAAACACATACTATGCGGAACGTATCACAATCATATTAAACACCATTTTGAACAGTAATACGCACAAAATGGCGGATGGAACGCAAGTTGTAAGCTGGAACGCAAATAGCGCATGCGTATTGCGTTCTAACGGTCTCACTTTCCTGAACTTTCTACAAGTTTATAAATACTGCCTATTTCAAACAAAAAAATACATTTCTCCTCAGGTGATGAACAGAGTGACTTCTGAGATAACTGCTGCTTTTACTTGAGAAGACAATTCTTTACTAATTTACAACTTTACATTGTGCAAATTACAACTGAGAGGTAAGCTATAATATATTACATTTTATTATCAGGACAGGTCAAACAAATAAAAAAATAAACTAGGATTTATGTAGTCATCATGTATGGCACATTTATGTGTATAGGCTCCAAAAAAAATCCGGTTCATTTAACAAAACAACAAAAATACATAATTCAATATTAAACAGAGATTTATGTATACTGACATGTGACACGCACATATATGTCTATAATGTATAGTGACATCTGACACGCACATATATGTCTATAATGTATAGTGACATCTCACACGCACATTTCTGTGTATTGCCCCTTCATAGTGACATGTGACACGCACGTATATGTGTATAATGTATAGTGACATTTAACACGCACATTTCTGTGTATTGCCCCTTCATAGTGACATGTGACACGCACGTATATGTGTATAATCTATAGTGACATGTGACACGCACATTTATGTGTATTGCCAAACAACTACATTTAAATGACATTATATGTCATGTATACTGATATGTCACACGCACATATATGTATATCATCTATAGTTACATCTCACACACACACATTTATGTGTGTTGGAAAAAAAATATATAAGGTTAATTTAACCATTTAAATTTGACTCATGTATACTGATATGTCACACGTACACAAAATAATTACATTAAACTATGGAATGTGCTTCATGTATGTGACATATGTGTGTAGCCCACAACAAAAAATAAGGTTAATTGAAAAAAATTACACAACTATATTTAAATTACATTCCTTTACTGCTATTCAATAGATCATATAAAGCTGAATCGTTTTATTTCTTTGAATATTCAAACAGACTCTGCATCAATAGCGTCTCTCAACAATTTGCACCGTGCACTGTGAAGCACAATCCCTTTTAAAGAACACCAACAAAGAAGAAGAGGTAAGATACAACAAGACATTACATGCTCAAAAGGCCATGCTTTGCTAGATGAAAAATTCTAAATATACAAATAACTATTTCACTTTCTTTTTCAAACAGACACTACAAGAAGACCGGCGGATTAAGATTGGCAGGAGGGGACCGTCTGTCATTCAAAACTTCTATCAAGGTAAAGTATTAAGTATAAACAAGAAAGAACCATGAGCCTTATTCAATTGCGACTTCCTCAATTGAATAGGGCTCTATATAAGCACATAACATATTTTTTATACAGAACTTTTTAGTTACTGAATTTCTAACCACAATCAAGTTTTTCAATAACTACAAAATTGGCTCAATAAATATGTTATGTGATTATATAGAGCCCTCTTCAATTGCCAAAATTGCAATTCAATGAGGACCTATATATCTTTAATGGCCAAGGGCCTCACTCAAATATGATTTGCCCATTTCAATAGGGCTCTATATAAGCACAGAGTATATTTTTTAAAGTAAATTTTTCGTTTGTGAACACGTTGCTTTTGGATACAAGTTCACTAAATACAAAATTACGTTACAAAATATGCTCTGTGCTGATATTGAGGTCTATTCCATTGGCCAAAACACAATTGAATGAGGAGCTCACAATATAACAAATGCAGTAACCAAAGGCCCTCTTTCAATTGCTATTTTGGACAATTAAATATGGCTATAAATAAGCACTTTTAGGCCCATAAATAAGCACTTTTAGGCCCTTATTCTATTTTAACAAATATATGTGATGTGCTTATTTACAACCCTATTCAAATTTCTACATTGCAATTCAATTACGGCCTTAGAGTACTATTACATTGTAAAAAATGCAATTGAATGAGGGGCAAACTATGCAACATATGGTACACACAAAGGCCCTCATTCAATTGCAATTTGCCCAATTGAATAGGGCTCTAAATAACAACATAACAATTTCTTTAAAATACGTTTTTAGTTACTAAAAAGATATCAAAAATAAAGTTTTTCAATGACTACAAACTTATATAAAAAAATATGCTATGTGCTTATTTAGGGCACAATTCAATTAGCCAAATCGCAATTGAATGAGACACAAACTGCTACACACAAAACAGAATTTCTTATTCAATGTTTAACAACCTATAAGCCTTACAAAGAAGCAAAAATAAGAATAACAAAAGTGTTGTGCACCTAATAGCATTGTACAAAAAATCACACAAACTCATAGCAAACTACATTAACATTCTTCTTTAATGTTTAACAACCTATAACCAGTACAATCAAGAAATAATAAGTTTTGCACAAGTGCTGCGCACCAAACAGGATTGTCAAAAACTAACACAAACACATAGCAAACTACATTAATTATATTATTTCATGTTTCACTAACTATAAGCATCACAATAAAGGTTAAATAAGTATACCACAAGTGGTGTGCACAAAACAGGATTGTACAAAAAATAACATAAACACATCTTATTTAATATATCACAACCCACAAGCCTGACTAAGAACCTTCAATAAGAATAACAAAAGTTGTCGGATTGTACAGAAATTAAAAAAAAACAAATATAGACAAAAATAACTATAACTCATACAATACAGTCAAATTAATACATTTTTAAATTATTTAAAAGACATTTCACTCAAACAACATTTTCTATTTTATATTACAACAGATACTGCGTGAAGACAATCGGACGAGGACTTTTTCCACAGGACCGGACCATCGGACGAGGACTTGGGCCAGACCAGCAGACGAGGAATTTCAACACAGGACCAGACCAGCAGACGAGGAATTTCAACACAGGACCCGACCATCGGACGAGGACTTTCACCAACGGACCACAACATCGGACGAGGGCTATCGCCACAGGACCACACCATCGGACGAGGACTTCCAACAGAGGACCACACCATTGGAGAACGATTTGGAACCGAGGACCAACAAACATTCGGATTTAAATCACACTTCAACCAAGGTAAAGTATAATAAGTACTAAAGTATAAAACTAAATAAACTGCTTTCAGTTGCATATGTGTCAACAGAAAAATAAAATAATTAATTTACTATCTCCCTTATTTTATTTAAATTGCTACTATGCAATACATAGTTCAATAACCACATCACTTTATTTTTTAGCAAAGAAGTTTTGCAGTGGTAAATATCTATCCACAAACAACGTTTTTAATAAATAAAACCATTATTTGAAAAAAAAATGTTACATGCTTATTTACAGCAGGATTCCATTGGCCAAATTCTTAGCCAGTGAGGACAGGAATTTTAAATTTAACTAAATATAAATCATACATTAATGATTTGCCTTTTATTTCACCAATTGTGCACAAGAATCTTTAACAGGAATTACAAATTTAAATATACACAATTACATTTATTTTTTATCCTTTACAGATTAATATGGCTGATAACGAGACCAAAGAAGAGAAGAAAAGACGTCAAACTAGAGAAAGACAAGAGAGATGGGCCGCCCAGCAGACACCGGAGGAGAAAGAAATTCGACGAGAAAAAGAACGCAAAAGACTTGCAAATAAAAGAATATCAGCTGCAAAAATGAAAGATACAACCAAAAAAAATAAACAAATAATAAAGCATTTACAAACTGTTCCTAAAACATCAGATGACATTTTACAACATACCAGTCAAGACAGACCAAAAAAAGCAACTACAAAAACAAACCATTTACAAACTCTTACTAAAAACTTACAGGACATTTCAACCAAACAAGTCCAACAAATACCAAGAAAATTGACGAAAAAAACGAAACATTTAGAACCTGTTGTTGAAACATTTCATGACTTTTCATCTGATGAATATGAAAGTCAACATCCAATATGCTTTGCAAATTGTCCTTTACTGAAGTCTTTAGCAGTAGAGGTTCATAGTTGTGGGGACATGACTACTCAATGTCAATTTTGTGAGGCTTATTATTTTAAACAGGAGAGACCCCGAGATGGACAATTTATTAGTTGTTGTCAAAAAGGAAAGTTCAAACTTCCACAAAGGAAACAATTTCCAACCTATTTACAAAATATTATGACTGAACCTACTTTTCCAAATTACAAAAATTTTAAGACAAACATAAGATCCTACAATAGTGCCATATCATTTGCATCTATGGGGGCAACATTGGCTGCTAATGTACCAGGACATGGTCCTTACTGTTTTAAAGTCCAAGGACAAATTTATCATCGGACTTCACATTTACATCCAGAGGAAGGAGAGCAAAGAAAATTCGCTCAACTATATGTCCTAGATACAATGGAAGCTGTTGACCAACGTATGCAGATGGAAGAAAATAAAAAATGCTTACCCAGTGTTTTTATAGAGCTAAATAACATTATGGACAACAATCCCTACAGTAAAGCTTACAAAAAATTGGCAGAAGTAGAAAATGAACAACTACTTCATGCACAAAGACATCAATTACCCATGCCAAAGGTTAATATGGTGCTTAAAAGAGACAGACATACTGATAAACGTCGTTATAACTTGCCAACATCAAATGAGGTTGCAATGGTCTTTCAGAATGATGAAGGAGAACCACCATTTCAAAGAGACATTAGAGTATATCCCAGAAATGAGGACCAACCATTTATTAATATTAATATCTTAAGTCCAAATTTAGATCCAATGACATATCCCATCTTTTTCCCACACGGAGAAGCAGGTTGGCAACCAAAATTAACCCTTCCCAGTTACCCAAATGCTAAAGCCAGAATCCGAAATAATGTTTCTATGCTTGAATTTAAAGTTGCTCAAATTGCCATTAGAGATGAATTTAATCCAATTTTATGTGGTGGGAAACTAACACAACAATGGATTATTGATTCATATTTGCAAGTTGAGGCAAATAATTTAAACTTTATAAAATATCAACAAGATAAACTACGTGTAGAACAATATTGTGGACTCATGGACTATGTTGCTGACGTGGCTACAAGCAGAGACATGACAGCTGGCAAAGCCATCATTTTACCATCTTCCTTTCAAGGATCTCCTCGAAATATGAGAGAAAGATACAATGATGCTATGGCTATTGTGACAAAATTTGGAAAACCAGATTTATTTGTGACATTTACATGTAATCCACAATGGCCAGAAATTAATCAAAATCTACTTCTTGGACAAAGTGCTTCAGATCGACCAGATTTAGTAGCCAGAGTTTTTAAGATAAAATTAAATGAATTAATACGTGACTTCACTATAAATCAGTTATTTGGCAAATGTCTTGCTTATGTATATACCATTGAATTTCAAAAAAGAGGCCTTCCACATGCACATCTTCTCATAATACTTCAAGAGAAAGATAAATTAGATACTTCGGACAAAGTGGATGCAGTCATAGTTGCTGAACTACCAGATCCAGAACTATATGGTAGACTATATGAGATTGTTACTCATCGCATGATTCATGGACCCTGTGGAGACCTTAATCCACAATCACCATGTATGGAAAATAATCAATGTTCAAAAGATTTTCCAAAAGATTATAGAGACAAAACATATGCAAATTGTGATGGATATCCACTTTATAAAAGAAGAGAAGGAGATAGTGCCATTATTCGTGGAAAAAAGTGGACAATAGATATGTAGTACCCTACAATCCACATTTACTCATGAAGTACAACGCCCACATCAACGTACAAGCCTGCACTTCCATCAAATCCATTAAATATGTCTACAAATATATTTACAAAGGTTACGATGCAGCTACTGTAGTCGTCAAAAGTGCAGACAACCCTGAAAGTAGTGAGTTAGTACATGATGAACTTGCATCTCATGTAGATGCTCGCTATGTTAGTGCGCCAGAAGCTATGTGGCGGCTTTTAAAATTTGAAATGCATGATAGATCACATGCAGTATATAGGTTAGCAGTACATTTGCCACAACGACATTTAGTCTATTTCCATGCTGGAAATGAAATGAATGCATTGGCCCAAAGTGAAGATCGTCACACTACATTAACTGCATGGTTTGCATTAAATTCCACTGATGCTCAAGCAACACAATACTTATATATTGAAATTCCATATCACTATGTTTTTGTTAATGGATTATGGAGAGCAAGAAAAACCAGAGGCAATAAAATTATTCCACGAATTTACACAGTCAGTCCAAGAGATGTTGAACGATTTTGCTTACGGATATTACTTTTAAATGTTCCAGGAGCACAAAGTTTTGAACAATTAAGAACTGTTAATGACATTGTATATGAATCCTTCCATTTAGCTGCAAGAAATAGAAACTTACTCGCTGATGATACAGAGTGGGAAAGATGTTTAGAAGAAGCAGCACAATGTCAAATGCCACGACAGATGAGAGAACAATTTGCTTTTATTTGTATCTTCTCAAATGCTCCAAATGCATTAGCTTTGTGGGAGAATTTTAAAAGTAATATGGCTGAAGACTTTATGCGACGATACAATGAACCCATTGCACACTTAAAAGCCTTAATGGAAATTCAAGAAGTCTTTTTAACTCATGGATTAAGTTGTGCAAGTTTTAATTTGCCTGATCCAGGTCTAATAGATGACATTAACTTTGAAGACTATGACATTCAACTACAAGCAGAAAGAACAGAAGAAAGACTTGCAACTTTAAATACACTACAATTGCAAGCATTTCATGCCATTAAAAATGCTATAGATGATGACATGGTGACAGAGCGTTATTTCTATCTTGATGGACCTGGCGGATCAGGGAAAACATATTTGTACAATTTATTAATGAGTTCAGTACGAGCACAAGGACAAATAGCAATGGCGTTTGCCACTACTGGAATTGCTGCACTTTTATTAGAAGGTGGAAGAACTGTTCATAGTGGATTTAAACTGCCAGTGCCTATTTTGGAAAATTCAGTGTCAGATATTCGCATGACATCCTTACAAGCAAAGAAATTGAAGAAATGTAAATTAATTATAATAGATGAGGCCACAATGATGTCATGCTATGCCCTCCAATGTATTGACCGTTTGCTTCGTGAAGTCATGGATAATATTTTTCCATTTGGTGGAAAGGTAATTTTGTTGGGTGGCGATTTTAGACAAACATTACCTGTCGTTGTACATGGAAATCGAACAGACATTATTGAAACATGTATAAAGTCAAGTACAGTATGGAAACATTTTACCCATCTTCAACTGCAACAAAATATGAGATCAGAAGGCCAAACTGATTTCAATGATTGGCTTATTAAAATTGGAGAAGGCAGAACAGAAAAAATACTACATTTACCTGACGACACTGTAGAGATCCCACCTCATATGATTTGTCAACAAGATATTATATCGGCTATATTTGAAGGGAGCATAAATAACGAAGAATATTCTGAGCTTGCCAACCAAGTTATACTGACGTGTAAAAATAAAGATGCATTAATACTCAATAATGAAATCTTTAAAAAAATGAATGCACCACAAAGAAATTATCACAGTGCTGATTCTGTACTTGCTGATGACAATGAAAGTCAGGCAAACTTTTCCACTGAATTCATTAACTCTTTAACTCCTTCTGGAATGCCACCACATATTTTGCAGCTAAAGAAAGGTGCAATTATCATGTTACTGCGAAATATGAACCCCAAAAAAGGCCTATGCAATGGCACAAGATTAATTGTTCAACAATTAAAGGACCATTTTATAGATGCTGAAATTTTAACTGGGACCCATAAAGGAGAGAGAGTTTTCATACCAAGAATAGATTTAGCACCAAGTGAAAGTAGTCTCCCTTTTATACTTCAAAGAAGACAATTTCCCATTATTATGGCATTTGCCATGACCATTAATAAATCACAAGGTCAAACTTTCAAATCTGTGGGGATTTACTTGGAAGAACCAGTTTTTGCACATGGTCAATTGTACGTTGCGTTGTCACGCTGCAAAAATCCACAGGCTATTAAAGTTTACATTGAAAACAATGAAAGTCAAGGTGATTTATTAGAAGATGGACGTATTTTTACTAAAAACATTGTCTACTATGAAGTACTATAACTTTGCAGGATACAAACTAAAGCCATGCAAACATTTTGGAAAAACATTCAAAAATACAAAACAATTGGTTGTTTAATTTAGTCATAATTAATGGAAGTCATGTTTATGGATAATTCGCCTCACAAAATACTTGCCTTGCATTTCTATGAAAAATTATGTTAAAATGTTAAGTCACTATGTTAATGTTTCTAATGTTACAAGTTTAAAAACAATATTTTCAAGTTATTTCATTCAACATATTACAAAGTTCATGTTAACAACTCAAGCACCTTTTAAGTCACAATGTAAATATTCTATGTTATCTTAAGATTACTACCTACATTAATGTTTATCGCCAGTTTATCTGCTCTAAATGAATTACTTTAATTACGTACGGTTTAAGGAGAGTTTTTACTGTATGCCTTCCTCTACATTCAATGTATATTACACTTAACAATTATTCTGATATAAATTGCATGTTAATACTGATTAATTTAAAGTTAAACTGTTTTTACATTCAAATGTTAATACTTTTAATTCTAAATTATGTTACAAAATGTATTTACTATGTTCCTGTTTATAATGTTCAAAATTACACAAATGTTTTACAAAAATTACAAAGTTACATAAAAAATAAAGTTCAATTTTCAAAATATATACTTTCAAGGTTATTGCTTACATATATTTTAAACTTCATGTTAAAATTCGGCACGTTTAAAAAAGTCTTTTTACTTTTTACTTTGCTCTGGATTCTATGTATATTAAAGTAAACAATTCTTCAGATACAAATTTCATTTTCAAAAACCATTACATTAACGTTTTACAAAAATACATGTTCATATCACAATACTTACAAGGGTCAAAAATATATTTAAATAACTAAACAACTTCACAAACATATACATCCCATTGCCGTCATTTTTTGACGGGCAAGTCGCTAGTATACAATATATACAAGGGGCAATTGCGATATATACAGAGCAGGAATCACATAGGTATGTGTCCTAATGCACTTATTGTGGATGTCTATGTATAGACCATTTAAAGAAACATAAAGGGTTTGTGGTAGGCTGGAGAGGAGAAAAACAGATGAGTAGTACAGTAGCTACTACATCTATACAGTGAGAGGCTGCCAAAAAAAGGCAGGAAAGGAATCAAAAGATTGACAAAATATAGGCATGTGCAGGAGATCGTTATATAAAGGAGGAAATAACCCCATTATATAATTGTAAAAGTAAGAACCAAGAAACAAAGTCCATATCAGAAGACTAGTGATCTGTAGATACTAATCATACAGAAATGTGAGCTCAGAAGAGGTATAAGAGTGTTCAGGGACTCTGAAATATGTGATAACCAATGTGACAAATTCCTAAAATAGGTTATGAGGGTATCAATGAACTAAAGTAATGTGTGCTGATGCATTTAAGGTCCATCTATATAGGATGAACATGGAGGTGAGGAAATAGTTGTGAAAAACATGCACTCACTAGAGTGAATATATACAAATGAGGAAACAAAAGAAGGAGGGGTAAAAAGTGCAATGTCTATATGACAGGAGAAAGCCCAGCATAGATAGACAAAATAACACATATCATGAAAAGGGAAGGAAGCCAAGTACTAAATGAAAGGCATGAAAGTGAACCCCTCATTGAGCCCATTGGGTACTTGGGCCTTCAATTGATATATCCAGCATGCCTCACATTGTAATAATTTCTTCTCCAAATCTCCCTGTCTTGGGCCTATATGTACCTGGTCTATTGCACAAAAAGATAAGACTTCACTTTTATTGTTGTGACAAAATTTGACATGGCGGGCAATTGGTGTATCCAATGCATTCTTGATACTGTAAATGTGTTCGCCAATCCTACGGCGCAGCTGGCGCCTCATTTTTCCTACATAGATCTTATTGCAAATACAGGTGGCCACATAGATAACCGCCGTAGAACAACAATTCATAAATTCTTTTATTTTAAATTTTTCCCCAGTAATAGGATGTTCATATATTTTTAAAGGTGTAACATACCTACAAAATTTATATTTGCTGCATTTGAAACATCCTATTAGAGGTTTTAACCAGGTCCCAGGTTTCTGTTCTTTAAATGAACTATGTACCAATCTATCTTTGAGGTTTTTGCCCCTACGGTATGTAATAGAGGCCTGAATTTGAACAATTTATGTCTGACCTTAACACCAATGATTTGGGCCTTAAGTTTACATATGAGCTAAACCTATCCTCCATTACATTCTTAGACTTGTTGATAACAAAAGATGAAGAAGGAAAGATATCAACCACTACTTATAGGAAGGATACAGCCACAAATTCTCTATTGACCTGGGACAGCCAGCATTTTGAACCCCTTAAAAGGGGGATACCGAGAGGTCAATACCTTCAAATTAGAAGGAACTGTAGTTCTGATGCAGAGTTCAAACTAGAGGCAGATAAATTAAGAACTAGGTTTAGAGACAGAGGTTATTCAAATAAATGTCTCAAATCTGCTTTTAATTATGCATCTAACTGCAATAGATCTGAACTTTTGAATGGCCTTAATAAGAATGCAGATAAGGAAAGTAAACTATCCCGCTGTATTATGACTTTTGGCTATGACTCTGAGGCTGTTAGGGACATTTTATCCAGACATTGGCATCTTCTGAGGAGTGACGAGGATCTAAAAGATGTTCTAACGCCTAAGGCCTCTTCTACATACCGTAGGGGCAAAAACCTCAAAGATAGATTGGTACATAGTTCATTTAAAGAACAGAAACCTGGGGCCTGGTTAAAACCTCTAATAGGATGTTTCAAATGCAGCAAATGTAAATTTTGTAGGTATGTTACACCTTTAAAAATATATGAACATCCTATTACTGGGGAAAAATTTAAAATAAAAGAATTTATGAATTGTTGTTCTACGGCGGTTATCTATGTGGCCACCTGTATTTGCAATAAGATCTATGTAGGAAAAACGAGGCGCCAGCTGCGCCGTAGGATTGGCGAACACATTTACAGTATCAAGAATGCATTGGATACACCAATTGCCCGCCATGTCAAATTTTGTCACAACAATAAAAGTGAAGTCTTATCTTTTTGTGCAATAGACCAGGTACATATAGGCCCAAGACAGGGAGATTTGGAGAAGAAATTATTACAATGTGAGGCACGCTGGATATATCAATTGAAGGCCCAAGTACCCAATGGGCTCAATGAGGGGTTCACTTTCATGCCTTTCATTTAGTACTTGGCTTCCTTCCCTTTTCATGATATGTGTTATTTTGTCTATCTATGCTGGGCTTTCTCCTGTCATATAGACATTGCACTTTTTACCCCTCCTTCTTTTGTTTCCTCATTTGTATATATTTACTCTAGTGAGTGCATGTTTTTCACAACTATTTCCTCACCTCCATGTTCATCCTATATAGATGGACCTTAAATGCATCAGCACACATTACTTTAGTTCATTGATACCCTCATAACCTATTTTAGGAATTTGTCACATTGGTTATCACATATTTCAGAGTCCCTGAACACTCTTATACCTCTTCTGAGCTCACATTTCTGTATGATTAGTATCTACAGATCACTAGTCTTCTGATATGGACTTTGTTTCTTGGTTCTTACTTTTACAATTATATAATGGGGTTATTTCCTCCTTTATATAACGATCTCCTGCACATGCCTATATTTTGTCAACCTTTTGATTCCTTTCCTGCCTTTTTTTGGCAGCCTCTCACTGTATAGATGTAGTAGCTACTGTACTACTCATCTGTTTTTCTCCTCTCCAGCCTACCACAAACCCTTTATGTTTCTTTAAATGGTCTATACATAGACATCCACAATAAGTGCATTAGGACACATACCTATGTGATTCCTGCTCGTTTGTATATATCGCAATTGCCCCTTGTATATATTATATATATTATCTGTACTATCTCTATTATTCTCCAGGCCCGTTATGGACAACATATTCGTTATTTTCATGTTGCCTAGGTGACGGCTCCCTATATAAAGCTCTTGGAGACAGCGTTATACAATTTCCCTTTGAAAAAGACGTACTACGTCGAAACGCGTCAGGCTCCTAGAAACGACGCTGCACACGTCATCACGTTAGACGTGCGCATGCGCGTTGCAAACCTGGTGGTCGAGCTCTCTAGGAACCACAAATTTGTTATAATTACGGCCTAGTTTAAAGCCCCTTATGCCTCATTAGTAGCATATTACTTTGTGAAGACCTGATATCACCCATTACTACCCTAAGAATTGGGGAACAGTCTCTGCCTTGTATATACAGCTTTAGACACCTGTTGTGTCATATCGTAGTCAGATGTCAATGAATGTGTATGGACACAGCTTAGACCGTATGCTGTGTAACATATAGCTGTTGCAAGAACTTTGTCTGTATTTAAGGTTTAGCTCCCCTTAATTTTGACTCTCATAAGTACTAATTCTTGGTACCTTAATTTACAGCATCTAAAGGGTTGTTAGTAAAGACATACAGTGATCTATATTTCTCTTATATGCACATATATTGCTCTGTCCAATGTACCCTCTAGACTTTTGGGGGACATACATTTAGGCATCAGGGTGCTTTATATATATATATATCTTTTGTGATACAATAGGGCTTCCATGCCTTGATATTTTCTTGTAATTACTTTTTGGCTCGCCCGCTAGGTGTGAATAGTGATACCCACTCATTTAAGAGTTATACATTGCACAATACCAGTGCTTGAGGGTTCCTTACTATTCCTCACATTTGCCATTTTTTATTCCCTGTGTTAGTATTTTAAACATTCCCTGTTTTTAAAGACGTCGCTGTCATTTATCTAATAAAATTATCTTTATTTTTGTATATATTTATCCCACCATTTCTGTATACTATAT
Organism: Discoglossus pictus; assembly: GCA_027410445.1. Classification (NCBI taxonomy): domain Eukaryota; kingdom Metazoa; phylum Chordata; class Amphibia; order Anura; family Alytidae; genus Discoglossus; species Discoglossus pictus. The sequence continues at coordinate 7,545,114 of CM050175.1, read as the reverse complement.
ATTGGGGTGGTAAACACCCAGGGAAATCCTAATCCTCACTTTTCTTTCTTAGATGATGATGATGAAGACTAATTACATATCTTAGAACTTGTGTGTTAAACAGGGCTCAGCCTTAATTAGAAGACTTGATGAAACACAATTTTTCCTGTTTTGACAATGGCATTAAAATAATATTAGAAGGATAATTACCCTCCTCTACAATAGCTTGAATAATTCTTACCATTTGGGTTATTATTGCTGAACCTGATTTAATCCAGTTACAGTCGGTAACTCTGCTATCCTGCTTCTATTTGTTTCTCTGATCACAGTGGGGAGCTTCTGGTTACATATGCTGGTCTGGGTCTATTCCTGCTATCAGGGATATACAACAAACCCCCCAAATCTACTGGGTAAGGTTTATCTAGGGCTTTCCTAAGCCCACTGAAGAAGTATGTAGAGACACTATGGGTTTGTAAAAAAAATATTGAAACATCGTTGATGATGCATTAGGGGTAGAATTAGAATTTCCTGTCTTACTCATGTTGGGATGTCTGGACCTTATTATGTCTTTGCACATTCCATAATTGTTCATCCTGTCGCCTTCTTAAAATCTTTGCTGTATTTAACTTCAGCATCATATGGTGTAATATGCTGTAGCAGAAAGGTTCTCATACTATTATATCTGCAGTGCCACTGTATGCAAGACTTTACTAACTGGGAAACCACAATTTTATCCCCAATGATAGCCTTATTAAATGACCATGTATTTACCCATTGACAGTGTTGTCCCATTTCCTAATAGGAAGCCTCAACAGTGTTATTAAATGTGATCCAAAGTGCTACAATATTATAGATCTTCATTTCCTGAACTATAAAGTGCATAAAATATATTTTCCATTTGCAATATCTGTTACATATATACTTTTTTTTTGTTTGTTTAGGGGGAAAATGCTTGGGACTTCTGGTTTCAGACAATATGTTGCTGTTGATGTTGTAGCCACCAATACATAAATATTATGAGTTTACATCGACCTGGTATAAATATGATTATTTCACGTTTTAGCTGATATTCTAACATCAAACCTTATATTGCACCCCAATATGCTTTGTTCTTAGGGCACTCCCAACAAACAAAGTGCCTTATGATATGAATCCATGAAAACTCTTCTATGGCATAGTTGGTTTATATTATCACAAATAATAGTTGTCAAAATGTGAGACGTTGTCACGCTTTGCGAACTTGCAACCCAAGCTCACCAGAACTGCGTCCCTCGCAAAGTGAGGGACACAGTTCTGGCCGCAAATGCGGACCCTTGTAAAGTGAGGAGTCGGATTTGTGGAGGTGGAGGGTCTATGGTGCCTCACTTTGTAACAGACCAACCGTTAACTCGCAGCACTTAGTCCTATAACGCCTCACTTAACTAAACCACCCTACAAAACTCGGAGCATTTAGACGATGAGCGCCGAAGGCGATCATTGCCTGGAAGCCTCACAAAGCGAGGCGAGCCATTAAACAACTAAAATGCGCAGCACTTAGGCGATGTTCATAGCCAGGTCAGCAGTGGAGGTAATGAAAGACGCGGGACTTAGCCTACAAACACATACAAAACGCGGGATCCCCTTAGGTTGCAAGCAGATGACGAATGCGGGACTTAGAAAAAAAAACAATACGAGACTCAGGACTTAGAAAACAAAATACATCAAGGCGAGTCATTAAACGAATAAAACGCGCAGCACTTAGGCGATGAGCGAAGCGAGGCCAGCAGTGGAGGTAATGAAAGACGCGGTACTTTTACACAGGATCCCCTTAGGTTGCAAGAAGATGATGGACGCAGGACTTAGAAAAAAAAAATATGAGACGCATGACAACATAGGAAAAATACGAAGTTAACCGGCGAACCACGAAAAGCAAAAAGCCCTAAAAAAACTAAACACACAAAAAAATACCTCAAAAATATCACACATAGCACGGGAAAATAGCCAGGATGTCTGGGAGTGAGGTGGAATGCGAAAATAAGTCGAATTTGCCACCTAAAAATCGCCTTAGAGAGAAAAAAAATGTCGGCCGAAAAAAATGCAAATGAGGTTACACGACCCTGAAGAGCACAAAACACCGCCAGACACGTAGGACTTTGCCAGGCACGTACGAGGTACAAAAAAACACTGTTGGAAAACACACAAAATGCTCCCGAGTCGTGTAACACATAGAATATTGCTGCCATTTTACAACACTAACTTGCTAATCTACACATTACGTATCTGAAATGGTGACTTTCCCACCTAAACCAACGGTTCTGTCTCGCGCACGCAGCCTATATATAGGGCACACTTGCCACAGTGCTGACACTTTCTCCTAGGTGATGACAGTTTAACTGGAAATTTTCTGCTGCCACAAAAACCAAAGAGATTGTTAGCTCTTCAGGATATTGATTGCTGGCTATTCATTATACATAGGTAAAGTATATTTATTGATTAATTAACTATTAAATCAATACTTTGAAGAAATGCTAATTTCCCAAGGTATTTTCTACCCAATAATTATCAATACAGTATATATACAAGTTTGGGATAAAGTAATTAAAAAGGTGAACTTTTATTAGTTGAGGGTAACAGCGGCGATTGTTTTTAAAAATTTGTTAAAAAATCCCGGATTTGAAAGAAAAAAGAGATAAAAATAGGCTAACTAATGTGTGAACAATTTCCCACTTGATGATACTTTCAAACTCTTAATAGAGGGGTAAATATGTTCTCATCTAACAGTACTTGTGAAGGATTTTGAACATACGGCTTATGCAGCTCAATTAATCCTGTCTTTGTTTATGCAAATTATTGCATTTAATATAAGGTAATAGATATTATAATACTGGATGTCCAAAAATTAATTTTCATAAAAGTAACCCCTATTTACAAGGAAATACAGTGTAGAAACTCTTAGATAGTCTGGAATGATATATATATCTCATATTGTTGTGCTTTTTGACCCATATAGGAACTTGTTATATTCCAATCAAATCTTAGATGTTTTTTTATGGGTCTGATTGTTTCATATACATCTGCCTTGTAATAAGGACACAAACTTATCATCCAAATTCCTCTAACCTGTGCCTTTAAAAGACTCAGACATACATAATGTCCACAAAGAGATGGACCTCTTATTAAAGCTTGCTATATTGAATCGTATCCCATTATGGAAGAAAGCATAGTATTAAAAAAGGACACTGAGGAATAAATAATATCCATAAATCTATATACCACTTTGTGAGCCGTCTATTGTGATAAGGACCTTCTCATATAGAGGACACAGCATTCACACATTTGGAAACTGACAGGGAGGGTAAGCACACATCCTCTAAAAATCAAACGAACAGTACTGTTAGTAGAAATGACGGCGGCGTGCCCTTAGCTTCAAGGCATGCTACGTCATCAAAAGCTGACGCGTTTCGACGTCATTAGTAGAGATGTCGCGAATAGTTCGCCGGCGGACTGTTCCCGGCGAACATAGCATGTTCGAGTTCGCGGCGAACTGCGAACATATGCGATATTCGACCCGCCCCTTATACTTTATCATTGAGCAAACTTTGACCCTGCATGTCACAGTCAGCAGACACATTCCAGCCAATCAGCAGCATACACTCCCTTCCAGAGCCTTCTGCCTCATGGACAGCAGCCATTTTGGAATCATAACTAACTTGCAGTCTTACTGAGAGGAGGCTAAGTGTAGGTGATACTGCATCAATAGGGAAAACCATAGCTAGGCTACTGTACACAATGTGCAATACAGTCCTGAAGGACTCTTTTGATCTCTGCTGCAAGGACATCCCTGTGTCTCTTCCCCCCCTTATCATCATCCTCACCTCACCTTAGCAACCAACCCTAACACCCCTCACACTTATCCATAACACCCATCAACCTAACACCTAACCCTAACACCCCACACACTTATCCCTAACACCTAACCTTAACATCCCTCACCCTAACACCTAACCCTAACACCCCTTACACTTAACTCTAACACCCCTCACCCTAACACCTAACCCTAACACCCCTCACACTTATCCCTAACACCCCTCACCCTAACCCTAACACCCCTCACACTTATCCCTAACACCCCTCACCCTAACACCTAACCCTAACACCCCTCACACTTATCCCTAACACCCCTCACCCTAACCCTAACACCCCTCACACTTAACACCTAACCCTAACACCCCTCACACTTATCCCTAACACCCCTCACCCTAACCCTAACACCCCTCACACTTATCCCTAACACCCCTCACCCTAACACCTAACCGTAACACCCCTCACACTTATCCCTAACTCACCTCACCTTAACCCTAACACCCCTCACACTTAACACCTAACCCTAACACCCCTTACACTTATCCCTAACAACCCTCACCCTAACCCTAACACCCCTCACACTTATCCCTAACACCCCTCACCCTTACCCTAACACCCCTCACACTTATTCCTAACACCCCTCACCCTAACCCTAACACCCCTCACACTTATCCCTAACACCCCTCACCCTAACACCTAACCCTAACACCCCTCACACTTATCCCTAACACTGCTCACCCTAACCCTAACACCCCTCACACTTATCCCTATCACCCCTCACCCTTACCCTAACACCCCTCACACTTATCCTTAACACCCCTCACCCTTACCCTAACACCCCTCACAATTATCCTTAACACCCCTCACACTTATCCCTAACACCCCTCACACTTATCCCTAACACCCCTCACCCTAACACCTAACCCTAACACCCCTCACACTTATCCCTAACACACCTCACCCTTACCCTAACACCCCTCACACTTAACACCTAACCCTAACACGCCTTACACTTATCCCTAACACCCCTCACCCTAACCCTAACACCCCTCACACTTATCCCTAACACCCCTCACCCTTACCCTAACACCCCTCACACTTATTCCTAACACCCCTCACCCTAACCCTAACACCCCTCACACTTATCCCTCACACCCCTCACCCTAACACCTAACCCTAACACCCCTCACACTTATCCCTAACACACCTCACCCTAACCCTAACACCCCTCACACTTAACACCTAACACTAACACCCCTCACACTTATCCATAACACCCCTTACCCGAACACCTAAACCTAACACCCCTCACACTTATCCCTAACACCCCTCACCCTAACCCTAACACCCCTCACACTTATCCCTAACACCCCTAACCCTAACACCTAACCCTAACACCCCTTACACTTATCCCTAACACCCCTCACCCTAAAACCTAACCCTAACACCCCTCACACTTATCCCTAACACCCCTCACCCTAACCCTAACACCCCTTACACTTATCCCTAACACCCCTCACCCTAACACCTAACCCTAACACCCCTCACACTTATCCCTAACACCCCTCACCCTAACCCTGACACCCCTCACACTTATCCCTAACACCCCTCACCCTAACACCTAACCCTAACACCCCTTACACTTATCCCTAACACCCCTCACCCTAACACCTAACCCTAACACCCCTCACACTTATCCCTAACACCCCTAACCCTAACCCTGACACCCCTCACACTTATCCCTAACACCACTCACCCTAACACCTAACTCTAACACCCCTCACACTTATTCCTAACACCCCTCACCCTAACCCTAACACCAATCACACTTATCCCTAACACCCCTTACCCTAACCCTAACCCCCCTCACACTTATCCATAACACCCATCAACCTAACACCTAACCCTAACATTCTCACACTTATCCCTAAGACCTTACACTTATTCCTAACATGCCTCACCCTAACACCCCTTACACTTATCCCTAACACCCCTCACCCTAACACCCCTCACACCTAGCCCTAACACCCCTCACCCTAACACCTAACCCCCTCACCCTTATCCCTAACACCCCTTACCCTAACACCCCTCACACTTATCCCTGTGTCTCTTCCCCCCCTAATCATCAAGGGAGGGGGGAGGATGATGAGGGAAGGGGGAAAGAGACACAGGGTAGGATGATGAGGGAGGGGGGGAAGAGACACAGGGGAAGATGATAAGGGAGGGGGAAAAGAGACACAGGGGAGGATTATGAGTGAGGGGGGGAAAGAGACACAGGAGAGGATGATGATGGAGGGTGGAAGAGACACAGGGGAGGATGATGAGGGATGGGCTAAAGAGATACAGGGGAGGATGATGAGGGAGGTGGGGGGATGATGAGGGAGGGGGGATAAGATACAGGGGAGGATGAAGAGGAAGAGGGAAAGAGACACAGGGGAGGATGATGAGGGAGGGGGTAAAGAGATTCAGGGGAGGATGATGATGGAGGGGGATGTTAGGTTATTTATGCCCTTTATGGATTAAAACCAGACTCTGCATCGACTATGTAATTTTCCTTTGGATTTTTGACATGGACATGCCACATTCCAGGTGTTAGTCCCCTTAAAACATCTTTTCCATCACTATTGTGGCCAGAAAGAGTCCCTGTGGCTTTTCAAATCCGCCTGACCATTGAAGTCTATAGCGGTTCGCCGGTTCGCGAACCGAAAATTTTATGTTCGCGACATCACTACCCATATGTCATGATGGATCTGGGATATGTATTGTCTGGTGTCTGAGTATTCTTCCTATAGGTTTTATTTAGTAACTCTGTTCTGTTACAGCCTAATGCATATTGAAATGCTTTTTTTAGACATTTATTTGAGTACCCCCTCTCTCGGAATCTCTGTTTAAATTTATCTGCTTCAACCTTAAACTACAATTTCTCCTGATCCTTAAATATTGCCCCTTGGGGATAACTTTCTTTCAGGGGCTCAAAATGTTGACTGTCCCACATTAGTAGCGTATTTGTGGCTGTCTCCTTTCTGAATGTAGTAGTTGACATATTTCCTTGATTATCTTTTTTGATAAGTAAATCTAAAAATGATATTTCTGTTATATGGATTTCATGCGTGAATCTCAGACCCATCTCGTTTTTGTTCAAAGATTCCATAAGGATTTCAAACTCCACTTTTGTGCCATCCCAAATTACAAGAATATCGTCTATATAGCGACGCCAAATCATAGCATGTTCAATAAGGTGTTCAATGCATGGTTCAGAGAAAATCTTCTCCTCCCACCACCCTAAAAAAAGGTTTGCATAACTGAGGGCACATATAATCCCTATTGCTGTTCCTTTTGTCTGATGGAACCATTTGCCATTAAACAGAAAAAAATCATGTTTTAAAACATATTCTAAGAGCTGTATTATAAAATCATTGAATTTTCTCAGATTAGTACTTTTTACACTCAAAAGTTGTTTGACTGCCTCAATGCCATGATCATGGGGTATGCTACTATAAAGTGCTTCAACGTCAATTGTTGCTAACCAGGTGTCTTTTGGTACTATTACATTTTTAAGTTGTTTCAGGATATCATTAGTGTCTTTTATATATGAGGGCAAATTTTGTACTAGATCACGTAAATAATGATCCACAAAAATACTGGCATTTGATGAGAGGTTTCCCGTACCCGATACTTCAGTGGAAATCCACAACCAATAATAGAAGGCACTAAAGATATAAAACATATATATGGGGATCTTCTAAAAGTAATGAGAAAGCAAGTATGCTCAGTATGGGAAATAAGCAGTTTACAGAATTATCTCAAAAATCATTATATCCCCAGAGGCCTAAGAGTACATCTTAACCCTGCAATAAATTTAAGTGATGAAACTTTTGTAAATAAATGGAAAGAAATTCTTCTTAAATGCTCATCTGAATTAATCAGTTTAATTATTGAAACAGAAAAACAAAACTTAGAATTATTAAAACCTAAGATTGTACTTTGTCAGCAAGAATTTAACACAGTGACTCTACAGAGTATGAGCTATTATGTAAAAAATTAATTGATAATATCGACAGATTTAAAAGAGATATTAAAGACCGAAAACAGAAAAAATTCTTACGAGACAAAACTGATTTTCAAACAAATAGGATTTTTAAGAAATTTCCTACTTCAATACCATTGCAAAGAAATTCTGACATAAGTTCATCAGACTATGATAATTCAGACATAGATTAACATTCGATTCGTAGCTCAAGAGGTAGACGACCTGGTATACATTATAGAAGGGAGGCATACAATACAAGAAAGTTTGCACAAACTAGAATGCCAAATAACTATAACAATGAAGGTTTTTTAGAAGAAGGCCAATTTCCTGTGAAAGGTCCAGAGAGGAGGGACTCAAGGAAAAAGAATTAAGAACTGAGAAAGACACTGATACAAATAGTTCCAATAAAGATCAGAATATGAAAATTATCAACTTAGCAGACTTTGCTATAAATAATGATCACAAATCAGTATTGAAAAAAGGTCTGAGCTTTGTTCCAACATCAAGGTCTGAGAAATTCACTCACATTAAGGATATCAATCTTTTTGCACGAAAACTGGGCCTACAGAAATTCTTTAAAAACAAACAAGAAAAAGAGCATATGAAGCTGGGAATAAACAAAGAAGATATTGAAACCTTTAAACTTCTAATGTCCCTTTTAGAAGAAAATATCTCTACTGAATTAGGCAAAACGCATGATGAAATGAAAATATGGAAGAATAAAAGTTGCTTCACTCCTTTTTTAAAAGAATACTCCAATATTTGGGTATTTCTACAACAGGTAACAAACGATACAGAAAGTTTAGATTTCACAAAACTTTAAAAAACTTTCAACTTGACAAAAAAAGAATATCAAGCCCTTGATGAACTCAAGTCTTGTAAGGATATCCAAATTAAGCAAGCAGATAAAGGGGCAATCTTGTAATACTGAGCAATGATGAGTACAAAAAGATGTGTAATAGAATTTTGGATGATAGATTTACCTATGAAGTACTAGCAAAGAATCCAAATCTTGAATATAGACTAGTTTTAAAGTCTATATTAGAAAAAGCAAAAACAGATAAGATCATAGATGAACAAACATATGCTTTCCTATTACCAAGATTCCGTTGTATTTCAACCTTCTATGCCCTACCAAAAGTACATAAGCAAATAGTACCTATCCCAGGTAGTCCTATAGTATCGGGTACGGGAAACCTCTCATCTAATGCCAGTATTTTTGTGGATCATTATTTACGTGATCTAGTACAAAATTTGCCCTCATATATAAAAGACACTAATGATATCCTGAAACAACTTGAAAATGTAATAGTACCAAAAGACACCTGGTTAGCAACAATTGACGTTGAAGCACTTTATAGTAGCATACCCCATGATCATGGCATTGAGGCAGTAAAACAACTTTTGAGTGTAAAAAGTACTAATCTGAGAAAATTCAATGATTTTATAATACAACTCTTAGAATATGTCTTAAAACATAACTTTTTTCTGTTTAATGGCAAATGGTTCCATCAGACAAAAGGAACAGCAATGGGGACTCCATGTGCCCCCAGTTATGCAAACCTTTTTTTAGGGTGGTGGGAGGAGAAGATTTTCTCTGAACCATGCATTGAACACCTTATTGAACATGCTATGATTTGGCGTCGCTATATAGACGATATTCTTGTAATTTGGGATGGCACAAAAGTGGAGTTTGAAATCCTTATGGAATCTTTGAACAAAAACGAGATGGGTCTGAGATTCACGCATGAAATCCATATGACAGAAATCTCATTTTTAGATTTACTTATCAAAAAAGATAATCAAGGAAATATTTCAACTACTACATTCAGAAAGGAGACAGCCACAAATACGCTACTAATGTGGGACAGTCAACATTTTGAGCCCCTGAAGAAAGGTATCCCCAAGGGGCAATATTTAAGGATCAGGAGAAATTGTAGTTCAGATACAGAGTTTAAGGTTGAAGCAGATAAATTTAAACAGAGATTCCGAGAGAGGGGGTAATCAAATAAATGCCTAAAAAAAACATTTCAATATGCATTAGGCTGTAACAGAACAGAGTTACTAAATAAACCCTATAGGAAGAATACTCAGACACCAGACAATACATATCCCAGATGCATCATGACATATGGGTATGAATCTGCCTCAATTAAAAATATTATATCTAAACATTGGCATTTACTAAGAAGCGACGAAGACTTGGAAGAAATACTCCCACAAAAAATACCAATTACATACCGAAGGGGAAAAAATCTGAAAGACACCCTAGTACATAGCTTGTTTAAAGAGCAAAAAACAAATAATACATGGCTTAATCCCCCACTAGGATGTTTTAGATGTGTGAACTGCAAGTTTTGCAGATACATCAAACCCACAAAAAGTTACGAACACCCACTGAGTGGGGAAAAATATGTATTAAAAGACTTTTTAAATTGCTGCACTACAAGTGTAGTTTACGTGGCCACGTGTTTGTGTAAAAAAATCTACGTAGGGAAGACACGTCGTCAACTACGTAGACGTATTCTCACTCAACACAGGGTCCTACCAGATGACTGGAGAAAAGCAGATGTGATACCTATATTTAAAAAGGGAGCAAGAGAAAATCCGGGGAATTATAGACCAGTGAGCCTCACATCTGTAGTGGGGAAGCTTTTAAAAGGGTTAATAAGGCATAATATACAAGAATATGTCTATTTGACCAGGATTATAAGTAGGAGTCAACATGGATTTATGAGGGATAGGTCATGTCAAACAAATCTAATTAGTTAGTAGGAACCTGGATCAAGGCAACTCAGTTTATGTAGTCTTTTTGGATTTTGCAAAGGCTTTTGATACAGTGCCACATGGGAGACTATTGGGCAAACTAATGGATACAGGAATTGTAGTAAATACCTGCTCATGGATTGAGAGCTGGCTAAAAGACAGGAAGCAAAGGGTTGTTGTAAATGGAACATACTCCGATTAGACTAATATGGTAAGTGGGGTTCCTCAGGGTTCAGTTTTAGGTCCTCTCCTTTTTAACATATTTATCAATGACTTAGAGGTAGGATTGGAGTGTGGGGTCTCCATTTTCGCTGATGACACAAAGTTGTGCAAGGTAATTAAATCAGATAATGATGTTCTTTCCCTCCAAGGGGATTTACATAAAATTGAGGAATGGACATCTAAATGGCAGATGAGATTTAATATGAATAAATGTAAAGTTATGCATCTGGGAAGGAAAAATAGCCATGCAATTTATAATCTTAATGGAGCAAATCTAGATGTATCCGATATTGAAAGGGATTTGGGAGTGCTTGTGGACAACCACCTAGCTAACAGTGCTTAAAGCCAAGCAGCAGCTGCAAAGGCAAATAAAATATTAGCATGTATTAAGAAGGGTATAGAAGCCAGGGAAGCAAATATAATTCTGCCACTATACAAATCTCTAGTACGCCCTCATTTGGAATATGGAATATATAGATATACAATTATGGGCACCACTTCATAAAAAGGAAATTTTAGAGCTGGAAAAGGTACAGAAAAGGGCAACAAAACTAATAAGGGGAATGGAGGGGCTAAGTTATGAAGAAAGACTAACCAAATTAAACTTATTTTCTCTAGAAAAAAGGCGTCTCAGAGGAGATATAATTACCTTATATAAATACATCCAGGGTCAGTATAAAGATTTGTCAGGGGAGCTTTTTGTGCCAAGAGGTTTTAAACTGACAAGAGGACATCCCTTGAGGTTAGAAGTTAAAAGATTCCACCTTAAAGAAAGAAAAGGGTTCTTCACAGTAAGGGTGGTCAATCTGTGGAATTCTCTACCAGAGGAGGTGGTGACAGCGGATTCGATAGATAACTTTAAAAGGGGACTTGATTTATTTCTAATTAAAAAGGGAATTCAGGGTGATCATGGATAATTAGAGAGGCAGTATTGATTCAAATTTTTTTATATTTCCCCTTGAGACAATTGGCTAAGTCTCACTTGTGTTTTTTTTTGTTTTTTTTCCTATTTGTCTTCCTCTGGACTAATTAATAATAAAAAATAAAAAAAAACATTAAATAATTGATTAATAATTAATTAACAACTAATGAATTATTAGTTAATCCGCATATTGCAGAACAGAGGAGATCTTAAAAGGTTGAACTTGATGGACTGAAAGTCTTTTTTCAACCTTAAATACTATGGCCCTCATTCAATTGCAGTTTGTCCAATTGAATAGGGCTCTAAATAAGCACATAGCCTATTTTTTTTAAATAAGTTTTTAGTTAGTGAAAACCTTGCTTTTGGATAGATGCTCACTAACTAAAAACTTCTTTAAAAAAATATGTTATGTGCTTATTTAGAGCCCTATTCAATTGGCCAAATTCCAATTGAATGAGGCCCTATGTAACTATGTATGTACTATGTAACTATGTTTTGGTCAACACGTTTATACCATTAGGAAAGATCTAGATACACCTCTAGCACGCCACATTAAAACATTCCATGGCGGAAATAGTGAGGTTTTAACTTTTACAGCTCTTGAAAAAGTTCACCAAGGCCCCAGACAAAGTCACCTAGATAAAAAACTTCTCCAACATGAAGCTAAATGGATCTATAAATTAGAAGCTTTATCCCCCAAGGGATTAAATGAAGCATTTACGTTTCTACCCTTCATTTAAATATGTATATAAAAAATATCCACAAATAGTGACTATTATTCTAACATTCTGCATTATCTGTATGCGATCTCATATCACTTCTCTGATTAAAGATTAGCTGAGTCAATTCACTTTTGGAATGAACACTTTCTTTAGATTTTTAATGAATAATATTTTCATTCACAAAATCAAACCACTCATATTCATTCACTAATTCAACCACTCATCATGATGGGTTTGATCATCTATATATGATAAGCATTACTTTTTGTGTAACTATACAGCTGGTGCATATTCACAGAACACTTTAATCCTCCCCCACAATCTAGGAAGGAATCCTCTAGAGATATTTCCTTACTTAGAAAGTCAAGGGATTATAGTTCATCCCATTTTTTCACCCATAATCTTATCTAGCATTTTATAGACAAGAATTTCAATGTTATAAAGCACAACTTTTGTTTCAGACACAATTATCTTCACTTTATTCCCCCTTCCTAAGTATCATTCAGATAGTGCAATAACTATAGAATGATTTACTTTGTGAATTTCACCACAATATATATTTCTCCAGTTCTCATTCAGATATTGAAAAAATCATAGAATGATTCACTTTGTGAATCCTATCACCCTATATTTTCTTCCAGGTCTCATTAACAAGCTATGTCGTATCATCATGGTTTTCTTTGAGTACACCAGATAAGTAAATCTATATTTTTGTACACTTTGATTCATTGTGCAGTTAGTATGATTCCTTATACCTATATACTCCTGGTAAAGAGTTTACTTCATCTTTTAAACTTCATTTTCAAGAACTTAAATGGTTCTACTTGCAAAACACTTCTATCCGATGTAAACATATCGCTATTAGCGCATCCTGACTCTAATGCGCATGTCCGAACTACACTAATTGGTTGCCGTAGTTACGGCAGGGTTTAAAAGAGGGCTTGACGGCCTAGTTGGTTTTACCTTAACAAAGACGTCTAATGACGTCGAAACGCGTCAGCTTTTGATGATGTAGCATGCCTTGAAGCTAAGGGCACACCGGAGTCATTTCTACTAACAGTACTGTTCGTTTGATATTTAGAGGATGTGTGCTTACCCTCCCTGTCCGTTTCCAAATGTGTGAATGCTGTGTCCTCTATAAGAGAAGGTCCTTATCACAATAGACGGCTCACAAAGTGGTATATAGATTTCTGGATATTATTTATTCCTCAGTGTCCTTTTTTAACACTATGCTTGCTTCCATAATGGGATACGATTCAATATATCAAGCTTTAATAAGAGGTCCATCTCTTTGTGGACATTATGTATGTCTGAGTCTTTTAAAGGCACAGGTTAGAGGAATTTGGATGATAATTTTGTGTCCTTATTGCAAGGCAGATGTATATGAAACAATCAGACTCATAAAAAAACATCTAATATTTGATTGGAATATAACAAGTTCCTATATGGGTCAAAAAGCACAACTTATATGAGATATATATATCATTCCAGACTATCTAAGAGTTTCCACACTGTATTTCCTAGTAAATAGGGGTTACTTTTACGAAAATTTATTTTTGGACATCCAGTATTATAATATCTATTAACTTATATTAAATGCAATAATTTGCATAAACAAAGACAGGATTAATTGAGCTGCATAAGCTGTATGTTCAAAATCCTTCACAAGTACTGTTAGGTGAGAACATATTCACCCCTCTATTAAGATTTTGAAAGTATCATCAGGTGGGAAATTGTTCACACATTAGTTAGCCTATTTTTATCCCTTTTTTCTTTCAAATCCGGATTTTTTTAACAAATTTTTAAAAACAATCGCCGTTGTTACCCTCAACTAATAAAAGTTCACCTTTTTAATTACTTTATCCCAAATTTGTATATAAATTGTTAAATAACTATTAATTAAAAAAATTATAGTTATTAAAAAAAAAAATACATTCATATATTTTACAATGCCTTTACTTTATGAAGACATTAATGCTTAACGATTTAAAATATATTTATTAATTGATTAACTTTTTTTTATTTTACATTAATTTAGTCATTATTAATCATTATTAATTTTTTTTTTTGATTTTTGACAGACTTTACTTTATGAATATATTATTTATTAACTATTTCTAATATATTCAATGATTAATTATTAATGTTCATTAATTAATTAATTAGTTATAAATTCTTCCTAATATTTTTTTTTTTAAATGAATCAAAAAATATGTACATTTTACAGTTACATATCCCTTCTTAAAGCTTTATATTTTGCAACTAATAATACTCTTAATGATTAATGAATGAATTAGTTTGAAACATTAAAAATGCTTTTAATTGTATTTGACAGTTTGATTATCTGTACACAGAGTGATGTTTGCAGCATTTGATCTGCAATAAAATCACCTTTACAAGTATATAATTTAACAATGTGGTTTTTTAGGAGAAAATGATTAAGGCTTTTTGTTTTCCATTGATCAATGTTATTAATTAATTAATTAATATGAATTAATTAATTAATTATAAATCAGGATTCATTATAAAAAAATATATTGTCTATTTCACAATGCATATATTTAATATTGCATTTATATATCTGAAGTAATGATTATTGACATACATTCATTAATTATTAATAATTACAGGAAAAAAAATAACTACATTTTAAAATGTATATATCTATGTTCCTGATCATTCCCTAACAGGGATAGGATATTATAAGTACTTCAATATTTAAATCCTTTTATTATATGATGACAATTTATAATATTTTGGGATGCATTTACTTATGAATATATTGATGTTAGGCCTTTACATTTTGCATGTGTGCCAAGTTAAAAGGATACTTTCAATGCATTCATTCAAACAAAACATTAAATATGCTTTTTACGTCATTTTATAGATTTATCATATTTGCACCTGCCTGAAGACAGATAGGGCCCTCTGCAGGATTTGAGATCATATAACATCAACTTCACAGGTATATGATTTAATGATGACACTCTTTAGAAAACCAGGATTAAGTCTTTTTTTTTTGCCTTTGATGACAGTTTTTGATTAATTAATTAATTAATTAATTAACAGATTTAATTTTTTTAGTTAATCAATCATAAAAAAACAAATATATATATAAATACATACATGCTTAGCCATTTATGTTTTAATAATGAATGACAATTACACATCATAACTTGATTTATTGATTAATTAATTTAATTAAAAAATTATAAAACAGTTTCAGGCCAATCTATAGTTTGCTCATAGCTTTTTTTGCTCTTCTTTAGGAAAACAGGATTACCTGTTTATGTTTTGCCTTCATGACAGTTTTACATTATTTCATCAATGTATATTAATTTAATAATTACTTCATAATTCTGTTCATGCTCATTGTCTAACAGGGATAGTGCCTGATAAGCACTTTAATATTTAAAGCCCTTTATTATATTATGACCATTTTTAATATTTTGCAATGCATTGACTTCTGAATATATTCATGATTAGGCCTTTAGGTTTTGCATGTATGCAAATGAAAAAGGATACTTTCATTGATTCATGAATTTATTCAAACAAAACATTTCAAATGCTTTTTACATAATTTGACAGATTCCTTATTTCTGCACCTGCTTGAAGACAGACAGTGACCTCTGCACGATTTCAGCTGATATAACATCAACTTGGCAGGTATATGATTTAGTGATGATTTAGAAAAATAGGATTAAGTATTTTTTAGTCCATTGATGACAGCTATTGATTAATTAATTTACATAATTTATTTTAATAATTAATCAATAATTAAAACAAAAAAAACTACATTATGAATACATATATGCTTAGCCATTTATATTTTCAGGAATTACAATTTCACATCATAACTTCATTTGTTGATTAATCTATTTCATCAAAAAATAAAAAATCAGTTTCACACCAATCTATAGTTTGCTCATAGCTATTTTTGATTGCCCTTCTTTAGGAAAACATGATTACCCGTTTATATTTTGCAGTCATGACAGTTTTACATTCTTTTATTCATGTGTATTCTTTTATTAATTAGTTCATAATTCTGGTCCTGTTCATTGTCTAACAGGGATAGGACCTTATAAGCACTTAAATATTTAAATACCTTTATTATATTAGGACACTTTTTAAAATTGTACAATGCATTTACTTATGCAAATATTGATGATTAGGATTTACGTTTGGCATGTATGCCAATTAAAAAGGATACTTTCAATGATTCATAAATTAATTCAAACAAAACATTACAAATCCTTTCTATGTCATTTTACAGAGATTCATCATCTCTGCACCTGCCTGAAAACACAGAGTGACCTTTGCAGGATTTGAGCTGATATAACATCAAATTGACAGGCATATAATTTAATGATGACATTCTTTAGAAAAACTGTTATTTTTTTTTTTCTCCTTTGATGACAGTTAGTGATTTAGAATTATTTACGTAATTAATTTTATTAATTAATCAATATTTTAAAAAATTAATACATTATGAATACATATATGCTTAGTCATTTATGTTTTCATGAATGAGAATTATACCTCATAACTTAATTTATTGATTAATTAATTTAATAAAAACATTACGTCTTTTTCATGCCAATCTACAGTTTGCTCATCACTCTTTTGGTTTGCCCTTCTTTAAGAAGACATGATTACCTGTTTATGGTTTGCAGTCATGACAGTTTGAGATTACTTCATTAATGGATATTCATTTATCAATTACTTCATAATTCAGTATTACATAATATACATATATATATATATATATATATATATATATATATATATTTATATACATACAGTATGTATATATATGTTACCATTAAAGTTGTTATAAATATATATATGCTTAGCTCTTTAGCTTTTAAGGTATGCAAAATAAAAATAAATCATTGATTAATTAATTAGTTTACTTTATTCATGACAGGTAAAAAAAATATGTACAATAAAAAAAAAATCATACACCTGTATTTACAATTACAGATTAAGATAAGAATGAATATAAAAGAAGAATTGCAAGGGAACAGAAGCAGAGATGGAGAGATGCACAGACCCCTGAGATTTCACAACACTTAAGAGAAGAAGATCGACAGAGACTTCTAAATAAAAGAAAAATGACTGAAAAAGCACAAACTGAGTCTGCTGGTGCTTCAAAGGAAAGTAAAAGTAAACAAAAAATATATCTAAAACATTCTCTAATGACCCAATATTGCCTTCTGACACCAATGTTTATAGAGATGACACCAATGTAGATATAGAAAGTTGTACTGAGATCTATGTTGACGAAGCTCACGATAGTCCTTTATTTACAGCACTAACAGAAGACACTCGTTATTGTGGATTAATGAATGTAATTTTTCAGTTTTGTGGGGCCTATAATTTTATGAAAGAAATACCAACTGATGGAGAGTTTATTAGTTGCTGTCAGAAAGGAAAACTAAGACTTCCAGAAAAACACACATTTCCAGATTGCTTACAAAGTATTATGAGTGATCCAAAATTTCTAAATTATACCAATTTTAAGAAAAACAATAAGGTCTTATAACAGTGCAATTTAATTTGCTTCAATGGGTGCAACATTAGCAGAAAATGTACCAGGACATGGTTTTTACTGTTTTAAAGTACAAGGACAAATTTACCACCGGACTTCACATTTACACCCAGAATCAGGAGAACAAACACATTTTTACACAGTTATATGTCCTTGATACAATGGAAGCTGTTGAACAACGAATGATGCTTCCTTAAAATAAACAATGCTTACCCATAGTCTTTGAACAGCTCGATAACATTATGGCCAACAACCAATATAGTCAAGCATACAAAAAATTAGCAGAGGTTGAAAAAGAACAACAGGCACATGCGAAAAAAAATCAATTGCCAATGCCAAGAGTAAATGTGGTTCTCAAAAGAGATCGCCATACTGACCAAAGACGGTATAATTTACCAACAGCAAATGAGGTTGCCATGGTATTTAAAAATTATGATAGGGAACCACCATTTGAGCGGTATATTAGAATATATACACGCAATCAACAACAACCTTTTATAAACATAAATAGTTTAAGTAGTAATTTGAATCCAATGGCATATCCTATTTTCTTTCCAAATGGTGAGCCAGGATGGCAACCAAAATTACAGTTGCAAAGTTATCCCAATAGTAAAATTCGTGTTAAAAAACAATATTTCTATGCTTTGATATAAAGTA
>CM050175.1:7366422-7521422 GCA_027410445.1 Discoglossus pictus | reverse complement strand
AACAGGGGCCACCCCGGAGAAGAAGAAAAGAAGGAGGACGAGGACATGTTGAAAAGGTGAGTAGAATATTTAGAATATTTAGAATGTTTATTTTCTGTAAAGGGACATCTGGGAAGGTAAGTGGTCTTAATTATTTTATTTTAGCTTAGAATTAGTGTTTGTATATAGAGATAGCATTTATTGTATGTTAGATAAGGGTATGTATTTTTGATAGTTAGGATTTCTTGTATGTTAGGAGTATGTATTTTAGATAGTTAGGATTTATTGTATGTTAGGGGTATGTATTTTAGATAGGATTTATTGTATATTAGATTGGGGTATGTATTTTAGATAGATAGGATGTATTGTATATTATATAGTATTGTATGTTAGATAGGGGTATGTATTTTAGATAGATAGAATTTATTGCATATTAGATAGATTGGGGGATGTATTTGAGATAGATAGGATTTATTGTATATTAGATAGATTGGGGGATGTATTTTAGATAGATAGTATTGATTGTATGTTAGATAGTGGGGTATTGTATTTTATTTAATTTGTATTGTATTGCATGTATTCTATGTATTTCCTTTTCAGGTGTGTAATTTTTTTCTGTAATGGGAGAGGGGTGGTAATGTATTTTTTATTTTCTGTAATGTTCCTTTTTTAATTTTTTGTGACTTAGGTTTTTTTTATTTTCTGTATTATAGATTTTTTATTTTTTGTGATTTAGGTTTTTTATTTTCTGTAATGTAGATTTTTTTTTTTTTTTACTTTAGATTTATTTTTCTGTAATTAGAGTGGTGTTTTTTTTTAGTAGGGGATAGGTAGGTAGTGTAGGTAAGTAGTGTAGTTGTTAATAGGTTAGTGTAGAGGGAGGTTAGTTTAGATTTAATGGTATATTGCGGGGTATAGTGCAGTGTAGTGTTTGTACTTATGGGGTTTATGGGTGTCTGTATTGACCCTCGTGAGTGACAGGTTAATTAAGTGTTTATGGGGGTCTTTATTGACCACCATGATTGACAGGGTTAATTATGGGTTTATGGGGGTCTGTATTAACCACCATGAGTGACCGGGTTAATTAAGTGCTTATGGGAGTCTTTATTGACTCCCATGATTGACAAGGTTAATTGTGGGTTTAAGGGGGTCTGTATTGAGCCCCATGAGTGAGGGAGTTAATTAAGTGCTTATGGGGGTCTGTATTGACCCCCATGAGTGCCAGGGTTAATGAAGGGCTTATGGGGGTCTGTATTGACCCCCATGAGTGACAGGGTTAAATAAGGGTTTATGGGGGCCTGGATTGACCCCCATGAGTGACAGGATTTTTTAGGGGTTGATGGGGCCATAAGTGATAGGGTTATTTTTTTTAATTTTTATTACGGGTCCTTTAAGGACCTTTATAGTCCCTTAAGAAACAGGGGTCCCCGAACCTGTGCGATCGGTGACCCCCAAAACAAGGGTTAATGTAGGATTAATGCGGGTTTCAGAGCTTATCTCTGATTCCTTCAAGGGTTAATTAAGGGTTTATGGGCCTCTGGATTGACCCCCATAAGTGACAGGGTTATTTAGGGGTTGATGGGGCTCTGTATAGAGCCCCATGAGTGATATGGTTATTTTTTAATTTTATTTTGAATCCTTTAAGGACCTTTACGATTCTTTAAGAACCTGTAAGGAGGGAAATTTGAATTTTCATTGCAGCGGGGGTTAATGTGAGGTTAATGCGGGTTTTCTGAGCTTATCTCGGATCCCATTGGGTTAATGTGGGTTTCCGAGCTTATCTCGGATCCCTTTTTGGGTAAGTTGTACGTGGCTGAACGGTCCGGGGTCGTGGAGCCTCGTTTTCATTTTTTTCCGGCGGACATTTTTTCCTTGCTTAGCCGTTTTTTCAAGTGCCGAAACGGTAAAATTTGGGGTTAAATTCGGGTTTAACCTCACTTGCAGATGTCCTTTCCCCCCGTGCTGTGGGTGAGTGTTTTTGTGATTGCTCGGTTTGGGTGGTTAGTGCAGTGTTTTGCGAGACACAGAGGAGGAGGGGATGGAGAGTACTAAGTGCTGTGACTTAACGGTTGTGTGGGGTGGTTTGGGGTGCCGTAGGACTAAGTGCTGCGAGTTTGGAGGTGTATGAAGTGGTGTTGTTTCAAAGTCATGCGCCGTAAAGCCTCCACCTTCCGAAAATGCGGCCCCTCGCTTTGCGAGGATCCGCATTTGCGGACAAAACTGCATCCCAAACTACGCCCTCATTTGGAATATGGAGTACAAGTTTGGGCACCACTTCATAAAAAGGACATTTTAGAGCTGTAAAAAGTACAGAGAAGGGCTACAAAACTAATAAGGGGAATCAAACTAAACTTATTTTCGCTAGAAAAAAAAGGCGTCTACAAGGGGATATGATTACCTTATTTAACTTCCTCCAGCATAAATATAAGGCTTTGTCAAGTGAACTTTTTGTAGCAAGAGATTTTCAACTGACAAGAGGACACCTTTTGAGGTTAGAGGAAAAAAGATTTCACCTTAAACAAAGAAAAGGGTTCTTCACAGTTAGGGTGGTTAAACTGTGGAATTATCTACCAAAGGAGGTGGTAACAGTGAATTCGATAGACAACTTCAAAAAGGGGTTAGATATATTTTTGAATAAAGAGGGCATTCAAGGCTATCCTAGATAACTAGCGAAGGAATATTGATCCAGGGACAAATTTGATCGCCATTTTCTGGGGTCAGGAAGGAATTTTGCTTTTTTTCCACTTATGAGACAATTGGCAAAGTTACAATGTTTTTTTTTTTTCTGTTTGCCTTCCTCTGGATCAATTAACAATTAATAATAAATAGTCCACTTATTAAAAAGATCAATAGAGATCTAAAAAGGTTGAACTTGATGGACTAATTCTTTATTCATCCTCCAATACTATACTAATAATAATTATTTAACAACAAATTAATTAATAACTAATCCGCATATTGCATATCAGAGGAGATCTTAACCGGTTGAACTTGATGGACTGAAAGTCTTTTTTCAACCTTAATTACTATGGCCCTCATTCTATTATCGGCCGTAGGAGATGCGGGGCCGCAAGGACCGGCCGCAAGCTATTCGGCTATTCTATTCCCTTCCGGCCGGGGATTCCGGCAGGCTTGCGGCCGGCGCCTTGCTATCCCTTGCGGCCACTCGCGCCGGAGGAAAGCCTTTGATCTAAAATGGCCGCAAGAGTTTCGGCCGCAAGAAAATCCTGTTTGCTATTCAATTGCTCTGGGAACCCTCTCTTCAAGGCTAAAACCGAGCCACAGCTTACTTGCAGCAAAAAGGTCCCGCTAGCACCAATTAAGCACATTATAAAGCCGAAATAAAGCTATCCTGCCCTCTGAGGAGACTATAAAGTGATTGTAGGTGTTAGCAAAAATAGCACAACATTCCTCTACACTCAAATCCGTAAATAAACTATTTTTTTATTTATATCACATATCCATGTAAAAGTTCCAGAGGGCTTGGAGCACCTCAGATCCGCCCACGCTGCTGCCGGAAAATAAACAGTTAATGTAAACTCGGATTTGGGCTGATGTGCAAGCTTGAGAGGGGGTTGCTATTAATCCTCATGTCCCCCAATATGATCCCTAGCATTTACAGAGCTTTACAGTGCCGTCTTGAATTTATTTTTGCGTTTAAAGATTTCTGAGCTTACGGACGGTTGCAAGATATACGGCCGGCCGTAAGGGGAGATACTTGCGGGCCGTATAATTGAATTCCAAGATAACGGAACCCCCGCAAGGAATCGCAGCCTTGCGGACGTTTTACGGCCGATAATAGAATGAGGCCCTATGTAACTATGTAACTATGTAAAAGGAAACCAGCTAGAGGAGGCCTTGCATCATCTAATGTAAAAGACTATTATATGGCGGTAAGACTAGCCCACATAGTTAATTGGGGGCCAACAGAAGAGGCACTTTGTTGATTTGATATAGAACAAACTTTAATAAGGACAACTGAATTGTTGTACCTCCAATGGACTGATTCAAATAGCGGAACGACTATACAAAATGCCCCACTAGTAATTAAAACAAACTTTAAATATTGGGAAGTACTACAAATTTAATATGATTTGATAAATAATCCATCTTTAGCATATACTATTCAATCTAGATTAGGGCAATGTACATCTAATGAAAGATCAATATGGAAAAGATGGAATTTGTGCTTTGTAAATTTTTATTCTTTATTGCAAATTTTAAATAAACAAAAGTATAAAACATGTAAGGATTATGATTTAAATGAATTTGAGAAAATCTGTTTGAAGATGGATAAAAGCAAATTAAAAACAAAATGTTACAAAATCATGTCTATATAAAATGAGGTGTAAACAATTAACAGAATGGAACAATGGCAACAAGATATTGGAGAGATATGGAGTGAAAATACTTGGGTTAATGTCTTTACTCTTACAACAAAAGCAGTTAAATGTTCAATGTATAGAGAGATCTATTTGAAATGAGTACAATGATGGTACTATGTACCAGCCAAATTAGCTCAATTTGATGATCATGTGTCAGATAAGTGTTGGAAAGAATGTGGTCAGAGAGGGATATTCTCTCACCTTTTGTGGGAATGTCCTAGAGTTGCTAAATTCTGGGCAACTTGTCTGGCAAAAATAGTAGATATTACAAATATAAATTTAGTAAAGACCCCTAAAGCAGTGTTATTAGATATCTTACCTAAAGAAATTAAATATTCAACTAAGAAATTCATAGTTCATATTTTAATGGTATGTAAGGTAACATTGTTTAGAAAGTGGAAATCAAATCAACTACCTAAATGGCCAGAGATACAAAATTATATTGAGGAAAATAGAGATTTTGAAATAAATAACTACAAAATAGCTACCTCATTAAAAGAAAGAAAAAATGTATGGAATCTATGGGGAAAATATTATTCAAATAAAAACCATTAACTTATTGAGCAAAACATACTTTCTTGTATCCAACAAATTTTAATAATGAGATTAAGAGAATGATGTTTAGATTTTTTTTTTCTTTTCCTTTTAATTAAAGAGGCGAATTAAATGAATGTAAGATGAATGTATGATACATTGTTGTAATGTTTTGTATTTGTTTTTAATAATAAAAAAATAAGAAATAAAAAAATTAAATAAATAAAATTGCATTTTGGAATGACTCCCTAACAGTTTGTATCTCTCAAACTGAGGGAAAGTATACTACTTAAATATAAAAAAATAGTATTTAAAAATACACACGGACTGTAAAGAGATGTAATTGCTTTAATAGCAATTATTTTTATGTTTTCGAATATATATTATACATTGCAAAGGTTAAATTGTATTAAACATTGCAAACAAGTTGAAGAAGTTTGTTGTATGATAAAATGTGAATTAAAGAAATGAGGGAAGAGGATTCACTTGGATGTTCTTCTTATAGCTTGAAAACTCATACATGATACCAGTTCATTCTCAAAATATTTGAAGTCAAAGAGGAGGCAGTCTATGAGAGCAAACAGAAAATCGTAGGTAAAAGTCACTGATGGGTTACTTTTAAGAATCCATAGTCCATTTGTTGAATCCCTCATATGGGACGGAATTTTAAATCATATAATGTAATGGCCTAAACACTCAATTTAAAAGACACAAGATAATGGACCTCCTTCATATAGAAAACACGGATATTGCATGTGTACAAGAAACACACTTTGTAGATAAAAAAGGACCTATCTCAGAAACGTTTTGATTATAGAATTTTTGCTAGTAGCAAAACTAAGACCATAGGTGTAGCAATTCTCTTTAACAAAAGGAATATGATAAAAGATGAATATAGAGAAATAAAAAAAGAAGGAAGATCAATTATATGGATCGACCTAATTAACAATGTCCAATATACGATTGTAAACATCTTTGTTCCAAACTATGGACAGAATAGCTTCCTTAATAAAATCCTAAACCATGTTACTAAAATTAGGAAAGGATTACTGGTCATATGTGGAGACTTCAATATGGTCAGCGACCCCCTGAAAGATAGTCAATTGATTAAAAAAAGAACTACAGATAGTCAGATAGGAAGAATAGCAAACAACTTTAATATCGGTTTGAGGAAGTATCAATTGTATGATAGTTGGAGAATATTCTGTCCTAAAGAGTCTGACTTCAGCGAGGCATCAGAGTTATTCAAGAATTTATCACTTTTTGACGGATCAAGAAATGGTTCAAAACATTTTATCAACCTAAACTGAAACAACATAGTCTCATTTGAGATTGAATAAAAAAAAACATAACTTTAAGGGGCTAATAAAAACTCATAATTTTAAGGGCAGATTTGAATGGTCTAAGGGCAGTGATACAATGTATAGACTGGGACAGAGAAATGACAGGTACAAATATTGAACATAAATGGACAACGTTCAAATCCTTACTAAATAAACATACTTATCACCATTTACCATGTGGAAATAAAAGTAGAAGGAGTAAATTACAACTCATGTGGATTAACCGTGAATTAAAAATGAAGATGAGGAGTAAAAAACAAGCATTTAAATTATACAAACAAGAGGGGACAGAGACTGCTTTACGTACGTACAAGGAAATCAACAAGGCTTGCAAAAGCACTATTAGACTGGCTAAAATAAAAAATGAAAAGTTAGTTGCAAATATCTTTAAAATATATTAATGTGAAAAAGGCAAGGAAGGAAGCTATAAGAACATTACAATGTGACATAGGCCATCTGATAATTAGTGACCAGGAAAAGGCAGATGAGCTAAATAGGTTATTTTCTTCGTAATACACAAGGGAGGTACCAGTGGTTGGGACACTGCAACATAATGGGGCTACACTACCTTCACCAAATAATTGGTTAACGCAGGAAGAAATCCAAAAGAGGTTGGAAAAAATAAATGTTAATAAAGCCCTGGGTCCTGATGGAATACATCCAATGGTACTGAAGGAACTGGGCTCTGTAATAGAAAAAAACATTATATCTAATATTTCAAGATTCACTTAACACTGGGTCGCTACCAAATGACTGGAGAAAGGCAGTGGGTGATACCTATATTTAAGAAGGAAGCAAGAGCAAATCATAGACCAGTGAGTCTCACTTCGGTGGTGGGAATGCTTTTAGAAGGGTTAATAAGGGATAATATACAAGAATATGTATTTTCAAATAGGATTATAAGTAGGAGAGATCATGGATTTATGAAGAATAGGTCATGTCAAGCAAACCTAATTAGTTTCTATGAGGAGGTTAGTAGGCAACTCAGTGGATGTAGTCTATTTGGATTTTGCAAAGGCTTTTGATACAGTGCTACATGGACTAATGAGCAAACTAAGGGATACAGGAATTGCCATAAATATTTGCTTATGGATTAAGAGCTGGCTAAAAGACAGGAAGCAAAGGGTTGTGGTAAATGGAACATACTCGTATTGGACTAATGTGGTAAGTGGGGTTCCCCAGAGTTCAGTATTAGGTCTCCTCCTTTTTAACATATTTATTAATGACTTGGAAGTAGGATTGAGATTTAATACAAATAAATGTAAATTTATGCATCTGGGAAGGAAAAATAGTCATGCAATGTATTATCTTAATGGAGCAAATATAGGGGTATCAGATATTGAAAGGAATTTGGGAGTGCTTGTGGACAACCACCTAGGTAACAGTGCTCAATGCCAAGCAGCATCTGCAAAGGCAAGTACAATATTAGCATGTATTAAGAAGGGTCTAGAAGCAAGAGAAGCAAATATAATTCTGCTACTATGCAAATCCCTAGCACGCCCTAATTTGGAATATGGAGTACAATTTTGGGCACCACTACATAAAAAGGACATGGAGAAAAAGGAGCTGGAAAAAGTACAGAGAAGGGCAACAAAGCCAATAAAGGAAATGGAGGGACTAATTTATGAACAAAGACTAACCAAATTAAACGTATTTACTTTATTTAGTTGAATGCTATTATATTAGGTGGGAGTGATGTCACTTCTGGTCCTCCGTGATGACAGGGTTGCAATAGGGATAAACTTTACAGCAATATAGAAGAATCTCTTTTTTTATGTAGTTTTGGAAAATATAATTTTAAATACCTTACCTATAATGTCATAATGCTGACCCATATTTTGAAGTTTTCTATATGTAAGGACAAACCAACATTTTTGGAGATCGAAAATACCCTTTCAGAGGGATTCCAATTAAATGGACTTATATGGAACAAAGAGATAGATAAAAAGATAAAATACAAGTTACCTTTGGTAGTAAAAACTTTGAACATTCAATGGCATAGGATAAATTGTCAATGAAATCTTATTAAATTTCCTTTGCCAATTACACCTCTAAAGGCACTATATACAAAATGCCTTTTAAATAACATAGATTGGGATCAATGGGGGCTAATCTATGTTCGTGATCTGTATAAAGGTTCAGGTAAACGGCATTCCGAGGAACCAGTGGTTACAATACCGCAGAATAAAAAACATATTATATAAATTTAGATTTTCTGGGATTGTTAACAATGATCTCTCGGAATTTGAAAACCTGGTAAATGATGTGAAAAGGAAAAAATCTATAACCAACTGTATTAAAATATTTAATCATATAAAACACAATAATATGATAAAATAGGGTATTAAAATGGGAAGAGACATTGGGCCTAGATTTTGAAATTATATATATTTACATAATTTGTATCCCGCTGAGAGAAACCTATTTCAAACTGATACAAAGGTGGTACCTGACGCCTGACAATCTGGCAAAAATGGCCCCTCTCAAAGCACTTGGAGAATGTTGTAGAGGATGTAAAGATAAGAGCACAAATGAGCATATGTGGTGGTTTTGCCCAAAAATACTAAAATTCTGGAGAGAGTGCATCCAACAACTATCAATAATTACGAAGTGTAAGTTACAAACTACTACAGATTTGATTCTCCCTCACATCTGTTTAGAGACTATCGAACACAAACTATTGGGTATTATCATCAACACCTTATTGACAACTAAATATCTTGTTATAGTGAAATGGGAAAACCCTGAGGTTCCATCTTGGTCAGAGGTAAAAACATTGATAGATAGAAACGAACAAATAAAAATGGACCATCTGTGGCTCGAACCTAAGAGATATATTAAGACTTTGACTATTTTAAAAATTGACTATTTGGCCTTAGGGTGGCTACAGTATCATTACAAAATAAACTTTGGTGCATATTGCTCTGCATCCGTACCATCCAATCTCACCCAACTCTTCTATCTTGGATTATCTCACATTCCCTTTCATCTCTTTTTCTATATTTAAGTAAATATAAAGCTAGATGCAAAGGAATTAAGTCAAGATAATCAATTTAATCTTATGAATTCAATTATTTATAAATGTTTTGTATGTGTTGTATTGTTTTTATATGTAAATCTTGTAAATTGGAAACATAAATGAAATAAAAAATAAATAAATAAATAAAATGAAGTTTTTTTGGCCCCTTTTTTTAATGTTTTAAAATGTAATCTCAAATGAGTCTGTGTTCTGATCACTGTTTGCCAAAAGTTCCCCTATTTCAACATTTGATACTATATCAATATTATTAGCTGATCTGCTGGTCTCATTCATCCAGTTTATTTCAGGATCGTTAAAATCTCCCATCAAACTTGCCCATGCTTAGCTGCATTTCCAATCTGTAACAATAATTTAACTCTACCCACAAGGATTAAACATTATCGCTAGTTTTACCATAAATATCTTCTCTGACTATAGGCTTAAATTCAGGCTTAACATACAGACAAATCCCTCCTCATCTTTTACCATTGCCCATATATTTCCTAAATAGGTTATAAGCATCCAGATTAACAGTCCAGTCATAAGAGTCATCCCACCATGTTTCAGTAATGCCTATTAAGTCCCATTTCTCATTAACTGCTAATAATTCTAGCTCACACATTTTTCCTGACAAGCTTCTGACCTTAGCAAGTATATGCTTTATATTGTTATGAGTTTGTATATAATTGAAGAGTGAAACAGCCATTAATGTCCAGTAATCTAGTCATTTAGTAATTATTAATCTATATATATTGTCACCGTAGCCCTGGACTGTGGCTTATTTGCTGGACTCTTTTGGGAGTACCGTGACTTGCTAAGCACTCTTGCATTTCAGACTAAGCAGGAAGGACTAAAACTTTTAGTGTTCTGTTTTTATCCTTTTAAAGTAATCCCACCATTATGTTTATTAGAGGAGCAAGACTCCCTGTTGGGTACATTTCCTGTAATTATCTGTCAAAACCTCTCATTGTGGTATTGTATACACCACTTGTGTCCAATACCCTTTAAATATGTGAGTATTTTCAAAATAAATCAGTTGCTACTACAACACATAGATTAAGCTGTGGATCCTTGAGTTATTTTCTAACTGTATCCTGATTGCTACTCTGATCAACTCCAGCTTAGCTGTATTTCTGCTGCCAAAAAGGTCTGAGGTTACTGTGGAGAGTCTGGCTAAGGTGCTGTTGACTTAGAGAGATGATTCCAAATTGGCAAAGAATGATACTGCGGGGTAGGGTCGGCTCTTCTAAGCCTTCTCAAGCATCATAAAAAGAGCAGATCGTCACATATATATATAGATTAATAATGAGTATTGCAGTATATTATGATATCTTTTGTATTGAACAAATGTCCTATTTATAATGACGAGCTTTCAAGAGGTTCCACCTGTCTTTATCAAGTCTCCTGCAATAATATCATGAGATGGAACCTTTAGTTTGAATAAAAACAGTGATGCAGAGAGAGTGGAAACAACATCTGACATCATCAGGTAAATACATATAGGGGGAATAAACACAACATAGTAAAGTAAACATATATACACATACTACAGTATATACATATATGCATCAATATATACATGGAAAAATAGTGTACTGTAGTCCACAGTGATATATATATTGTATATTTTCTGTTGGACAAACATCTCACTAAGAGTGCTAAGCCTGTTATGGTATAATAAAAAAAAATCACATGAAATTGTGATAATGTGTTAGAAAACCCAAGTCCATATTACGTCCTGTATTTTTAGTTTTGAAGAATGTGATCATCTTTATTTCAAACGCTTTTCTCTCTTGGATGATTTTAAATTTTCCTCTGAGTATTTTGACTTTTAAGTTTTGATTGGAGTGATCATTCTGACTAAAATGGTGTCCCATTGGGCTACAATTACTGTCTTCATTATGCTTTCTTATTGAATGTCTGTGTAAATGCATCCTTTAGTGGATTTATTGGCTGGTTTCTCGAATGTAACTATTGTATATAATTGCATTATATAAACTACGATGTACATGTGTATGATCCTTTGATGTTATAGGTCTTGATGTTATGTATGGCTGTGTCATCATTACAAATGTCTTGATATAATTTACAGGCATGTTTGTTACAAGTTTTAGTTAATTTTTTTATATTCAGTTGTTCATTGGCTAATTTTCTGCTGACAAGTTTTTGTTTAAGGTTTGGTGGTTGTTTAAATGCAAAGGATGGGAGGTTTTGGAATATATGTTTAAATTCAGTATCGTCGGCTAGTAATGGTGACACAGCCACACATAACAACAATACCTATAAAATCAAAGGATCATATACATGCGCATCGTCCAATGTGGTTTATATAATACATTGTACTTTATGTACAGGGCTTCATATGGAATTGGGTTTTCTAACACATTATCACAATTTCATGTGAATTTTTCTTATTATACCATAACAGGCTTCGAACTCTTAGTTAGATGTTTCTCCAACAAGAATGATATCACTGTGGACTACAGTGCTCTATTTTTTTCATGTATATATGGATCTATATATGTATATAACATGTGTATATATGTTTCCATTACTATGTTGTGTTTATTCCCCCTATATGTATTCACCTGATAATGTCAGATGCTGTCTCCACTCTCTTTGCATCACTGTTTTCATTCAAAATGAGGCTTCCATCTCATGTTAGTATTGCTTGAGACTTGATAAAGAGAGGTTGAACCTCTTGAAAGCTTGTCACTATAAATAAGATGCAAAAGGTATCATAATATACTGCAATACTCTCTCTCTCTCTACATATATATACTGTATATCACATATATAGTTGTGAGCATACGAGCTTGCTTAAGCCGTTGCTCACGCTTGCGAGGGCCGCAGTTGCTGGCTCCATGCCAGCAACTGAGGCCCTCCTGGTCACCAACTGGATACTCAATCACTGTATTTACCTGAGCCCGCGGCCCCTCGCGTCGCGCTAATAAAAAAACGGAAGTGGGTGTACCAGAACTCACTGCACAAAACTTCAAGTCCCAGAATGCTCAGCAGCACAAGCAGTAGCCACTCAGCACATTAGGGGGCGAGTCTAATATATAATATAGCTGTGTATGTAAATCTGTCTCACTCTGCAAAAACAAATGGAAAGATAGAACTGTTTTTTTAAAGTTTATGTGTCACATTTAATGTATATATATTTAAATATTGTGGTAGGGAGGATTATCTCTGAGGACCTGGACTTTTATGTGAAATCAATATACTCTAGATGGCTTCTTATTTACATTATACAACATATATATATATATATATATATATATATATATACACATTATATATATATATATATATATATATATATATATATACACATTACATATATATATATATATATATATATATACACATTATATATATATATATATATATACACATTATATATATATATATATATATATATATATATATTCACATTATATATATATATATATATATATATACACTATATATATATATATATATATATACACATTATATATATATATATATATATATATATATATATATATATATACACATTATATATATATATATATATATATATATATATATATATATATACACACATTATATACATATATATATATATATATATATATATATACACATTATATTTATATAATATATTTATTTATTTATATATACACACATTATATTATATATATATTTACACATTATATATATATATATATCACATCACATATATAGTTGTGAGCGTACGGGCCGTTGCTCACGCTTGCGGGCTCGCGTAGCGAGGGGCGCGGGCAAGGGCCTCAGTTGCAACTGAGGCCCTTGCTCGCAGCGTACAGCCCGTTGCTCACGCTGAGGCCCTGCAGCCACCTCCTCCCCACAATACCCCGCCGCTGGAGAGAGGGAGCAGAACTCCATGCCCCATTACACCCATCAGACTACTTACATTAATTGGAGCATCTCAATTCACCTCCGCCATGTCTCCCCTGCCTGCACATTTTCTGAACAGCTTCGATGAATGTAAGTAGTCTGATGGGTCTGATCGGGCCCATGAAGGCCTGGCCTTGGGGGACATGAAGGCTTAGCCTGGGGGACATGGCATCATGGGCTGGAGGCCATAAACGTCGCAACGCAAATAACACGGCACACACATTACGACACACGCAAACACCATACGACACACGTTCACACGCATTACAGCCTCGCAACACTCGGACGCAACTCGCGAACATTACAAAATTAAAAACACAATACATACACACAGCACATACATAAAAAACTTACCTACAGCAACAGGGAGCATCCAGGACCTCAAAAATGCAACTTACACCTTCGTTTCAATAAAAATAAAAGAGTTTGGACAATAAAAAATTTGATATGCGAGAGAAAAAATGGCCGCCGGACAAAACGAAAACGAGGCTACAGCACTCTCAACACGTAAAAAACACCACAACACACTCGCAAAACAACACCCGAAACTCGAAAAACACCACGAAGCACCGACGGCTAATCCGCAAACACCCATAACACAGATAACCCGCCATTTTACGCCAATGCGGAAGTACACCACTACGCTAACGGTTTCGTCTCGCGCACGCACACTCTTACACTGCACGAATTCATCACGCTTACACAGCAGCTACACGCCACTAATGCTGCAGCAATATGAAAACAGATTGTCAGCTCTTCAACACAATGCTTCAAAATAGGTAAAGTATATTCATTTATTCATCTACTATATATTTTAGTATTACACACCAAACAGCATTAGCTACCTTACGATTTGATTGCCGTCATTTTTTGACGGGCAATTCGCTAGTATATATATATATATATATATATATACTGTATATATATCACATATTATAATTGTCAAACTACGAGACATTGTCACGCTTTGCGTGGTGCGTACGACTTAGCGATGAGCACCACAGGCACTCAACGTCGGCGAGCTTCGCGTAGCGTTAAACTCGAAGCACTTAGGTGATGAGCGACAGAGGCGCAAGGCTCGCCGTTAACTCGGAGCACTTAGGAGATGAGCACCGAAGGCGCTAATTGCCGGCGAGCCTCACAAAGTGAGGAGAGCCGTTAAAACACTAAAACGCGTAGCACTTAGGCGATTAGCGCCAACGGTGCTTATTGCCTGCGAGCCTCGCAAAGCGAGGCGAGCAGTAGAGGGAATTAAACATTTGGGACTTAGCCTACAAACAGTACAAAATGCGGCTTCGCATTAGGCTGCAAGTAGTTGACTAACGCAGGACTTAGAAAAAAAAATGAGATGCAGGATGTAGAAAAAAATACAAGAAACGGGACTTCGAAAATAAAAAATACGACATGCAAAAAATACAAAGTTAACGGCCGCAGCGCGCAAACCAAAAACCAACAAAAACACAAAAATGTAAACACAAAGTACAACAAAAAGATCACCGATAGCACGAGAGAAAAGCCAGGACGTCTGGAAGTGAGGTGAAAGGCAAATTAAGATTGAAGTTAAGTAGTTTTGGGACTTGAAAATCGTCTTAGCATGAAAAAATATGGCGGCTGAAAAAAATTAAAACGAGGATACATGACTCCAAACCGTGCAAAACACCCCCAGTGACGTAGGCGGTAGAAAAATACTAATAGGAAGGACATAAACTGAGCGGAGAAAAAATAGACTAGCATCGCAATTTTACAATACTTACACATTTACAAATTAAGATTGTGAAATGGTGGATTTCCTGCATACAAAGAGATTGTTAGCTCCTCAAGATACTGATTGCTGAATATTAAAAACAAAAAGGTACAATATATTA
Organism: Discoglossus pictus; assembly: GCA_027410445.1. Lineage (NCBI taxonomy): Eukaryota > Metazoa > Chordata > Amphibia > Anura > Alytidae > Discoglossus > Discoglossus pictus. Next base: position 7,506,373 of record CM050175.1, on the reverse strand, counting down.
ATAATCATTAATCAATAATTAATTAATTAATTATTATAATAATAAAAAAGAGGATTACTGTATATAAGCCGACCCAAGTTTAAGCCGAGGCACCCATTTTACAACAAAATACTGGGAAAACTTAGTGACTCGAGTATAAGCCAAGGGTGGGAAATGTGCTGCCCCCTGTGTCCCTCTAGTGCCCTCTGTGTCCCCCTCTTGTGTGCCCTCTGTGCCCTTTTCTTGTGTCCCCCCTCTCTCTCCCCTGTGTCTCTTTCCCATCTCCCTCCCTTGTTTCTCTCCCCCTCTGCCTACCCTGTGTCTCTTCCCCTCCTCTCCCTTCCCTGTGTCTCTTCCCCCTTCTCCCTTCCCTGTGTCTCTTCCCCCTCTCCCTTCCCTGTGTCTCTTTCCCCCTCACCCTCATGTCTATTTCCCTCCACCTCCCTTATCACCTTCCTCAACCCACCTCCTCAACTCCCCTCCTCAACCCCCTTCCTCATCCTCCCTCCTCATCCACCCTCCGCATCCTCCCTCATCATCCTCTCTCCTCAACCCCCCTCCTCAACCCCACTCCTCATCCCCCCTCCTCAACCCCCCTCTTCAACCTCTCTCCTCTTCAACCCCCCTCCTCATCCTCAACTCCCCTCTACATCCACACCACCCCTCCTCAACCCCCCTCCTCAATCTCCCTCCTCAACCTCCCCTCTTCAACCTCCTCTCCTCAACCTCCCCTCCTCAACCCTCCTCCTCAACCCCCCTCCACAACCCCCTCCTCAACCCCCTCATCAACTCCCCCTCCTCAACCCTGGTCCGCAACCCCACTCCTCAACCCCGCTCCTCAACCCCCCTCCTCAATACACCCCCACTCAAACCCCCTCCTCAACCTCTCTCCTCAACCCCCTCCTCATCCTCAACATCCCTACTCAACCCACCTGCTCACTTTACCCCTCTAATTACCTGCCCCTCTCACTTTACCCTCACTTACCTTCCATCAGCAGCTGCTCCTCTGCGCTCCTTCCAGCTGTGTCGGTACCCTGCCAATGCTAATGACCTGACGAGCATGTGACGTCACGTCATTATCATATGCCGGGTCCTGACGCAGCCGGAGGGAGCGGGGAGGAGCAACTGCTGATGGAAGGTAAGTGAGGGGAAAGGGAGAGGGAGAGGTAATTAGAGGGGTAAAGTGAGGAGGGGGGTTGAGGATGAGGAGGGGGGTTGAGGATTAGGAGGATAATATGGGAGGGGGAGGGAAAGAGAACCATGGGGGTGAAGAGACACGGAAGGGAAAGAGAGCCACGGGGTGGAGAGACACAGGGGGGAAAGAGAGAAACAGGGGGGAGAGACACGGGAGGGAAAGAGAGACACGGGGGCGAAGAGACACGCGGGTGGAGTGACATGGGTGACTCGAGAAAAAGCCACGGGGGCCCTTTTCAGCCTTAAAACAATGGCTGAAACACTTGGCTTATACTCGAGTATATACGGTTCTTAAAAAAATTGAGCAACCAAGAATTTAAGCTTGCTTTAGTTTAGCAATACTTCCATGCTTCATTGAATAATTAATTAATAATGTACTTTAAGTTATTAATTAGTAATTAGTAATCATTACGAAAAAGAAGGTTAAAATGTATAAATACATTAATGGAAAAAAAATGTCTAAGACATTTAGACATTGATTCCTTAATTATTAATATACATTATTTTATTAATTAATTATTAGTAATCATTATGAACAACAAATATTTAATATTTTACAATGCCTTTAATTTATGAATATATTAATGCTTAGCTCTTTAGAATACATTTAGTCAGTGATTAATTGATTATTAATGTACATTAATTTATTAGCTAGTAATTAGTAATATTACCAAAAAAAAACAAAAAAAAACCACAAACAATATGTATGTTTAAAAAGCACTGACATATCCGTGATGATGTTGATTGCCTCATAGAAATGAATCCAAATATTACAAATATTTTCCCTCTTATTTGACAGTTTTATTGTCGCTGCAGCTGACTCAAAACAGAGAGTGACGTTTGCAGCCTTTCAACAGCATACAGATCACCTTTAAATGATGTTCTTATGGTAAAAAAAAGGATTAAAGTATATTTATTTGGAATTGATGACAGTTATTGAATAATTAATGTATATTAATATATGAATTAATTAATAATTAGTAATCAGTACCAAAAAAAATGGTTTGATTTAACAATACATATGCTTTTATGTTTTGCATTTATGCCAATATATCTGTGTTGCTGCTGAATGCATGATAGGGATGAAGCAAAATATTACAAATGATTTCAATCTTATTTGACAGTTTCATCGTCTTTGCAGCTGGCTCAACACAGAGAGTGACGTTTGCAGCCTTTCTACAGCATAAAGATCACCTTGACAGGTATATCATTTAATTATGTAGTTAGAGAAAAAAAGGCTTTTTTTTTTTTTTTTACATGGATAACTGTTATTGATTAATTAACGTAAAAGAATACTTAAATTAATTAATAATTAGTCATCACTAAAAAAAATAAAAAAAATTGAGACAGCAATAAAAGTAATAACAATTTTCAACATTCACTTAGATATCTGCCTTACTGCTTATTCATGTACATTGCTTTTAGAACTATTAATTAATAAAGATAATAAAAAAAAGATGGGGTTATAAGAATTAAAATAAAAGATGTACATCTTACAAAGCACTTAAATATATGGACTGCTTATAATTGCCTGACAGGGATAGGACCTTCAATATTCCAAGCACTTTCGTACATTAGGACATATGCTACATTTAAAATGTTAATGTGATTATGCATTTATGTTTTACATCTATGCAAATTAAAAAAATATTTTCATGTAATTTCATAGATTACTCATCTCTGCACCTGACTTAAGACAGAGAGTGAATATATTCAGTATATTCAGTATATGATTTCATCATGCCCTTATGGTTTTGGATTGATGACACCTAATGATGAATTCATTGAACTATATTTATTTAGGGACTCATTTATTTGTAATTTGCAAAATTGAATAGGGCTCTATATAACGACATAGCATATTATTTTTACATAAGATTTTAGTTAATGAACATCTATCCAAAACTCCTCGTCCTCAGTGATCTCACTGAAGGTATGTTCTTCCCCCCAGCCACTTCCAACACCACGGGTACCAGATAGGTGACAACGAGCACCCTGGGATGCCTGTTGTGGTTGGTCTTCCTCCTCCTCCTCAAAGCCACATTCCTCCTCTGACTCCTCTTCCTCACAATCCTCTTCCAGCCTTGCCGCAGGTCCAGCAAGCGATGCTGATAAGGCTGTTTCTGGTGGTGATGGTGACCACAACTCTTCCTCTTCACGCTTATCTACGGCCTGATCCAGCACTCTTCGCAGGGCACGCTCCAGGAAGAAAACAAATGGTATGATGTCGCTGATGGTGCCCTCGGTGCGACTGACCAGGTTTGTCACCTCCACAAAAGGAAGCATAAGCCTACAGGCATTGCGCATGAGCGTCCAGTAAAGTGGCAAAAAAATCCCTAGCTCCGCAGAGGCTGTCCTAGCACCCCGGTCATACAAATACTTGTTAACGGCCTTCTCTTGTTGGAGCATGCGTTTGAACATTAGGAGTGTTGAATTCCAACGTGTCGGGCTGTCTAAAATCAAGCGCCTCACTGGCATGTTGTTTCGCCGCTGGATATCTGTAAAGTGCGCCATGGCCGTGTAGGAAAGCCTGAAATGGCCACACACCTTCCTGGCCTGCTTCAGGATGTCCTGTAAGCATGGGTGCTTATGCACAAAGCGTTGTACAATCAGATTATACACATGTGCCATGCACAGCACATGTGTCAACTTGCCCAAATGCAATGCCGCCAACAAATTTCTTCCGTTGTCACAAGACACTTTGCCGATCTCCAGTTGGTGCGGAGTCAGCCACTGATCCACCCGTGCGTTTAGGGCGGACAGGAGTACTGATCCGGTGTGACTCTATACTTTCAGGGAAGTCAACCCCAAGATGGCGTGATACTGCCGTATCCGGGATGTGGAATAGTACCTGTGGAGATGGGAGGGTGCCGTTGATGTGGAGCAAGACATAGCAGCAGCAGAAGAGGACTCAGCCGAGGAGGTTATGGAAGAGGATGGAGTAGGAGGAGTAGAGGAGGTGGCAGCAGGCCTGCCTGCAAGTCGTGGCGGTGTCACCAACTCCTCTGCAGAGCCACGTATTCCATGCTTGGCAGCCGTCACCAGGTTTACCCAATGCGCAGTGTAGGTGATATACCTGCCCTGACCATGCTTTGCAGACCAGGTATCAGTGGTCAGATGGACCCTTGCCCCAACACTGTGTGCCAGAGATGCCATTACTTCCTTTTGCACAATCGAGTACAGGTTGGGGATTGCCTTTTGTGCAAAGACATTTCGGCCGGGTACCATCCACTGCGGTGTCCCAATAGATACAAATTTTTTGAACGCCTCAGACTCCACCAGCTTGTATGGTAAAAGCTGGTGGGCTAAGAGTTCAGACAAACCAGCTGTCAGTTGCCGGGCAAAGGGGTGACTTTGTGACATTGGCTTCTTACGCTCAAACATGTCCTTGACAGACACCTGACTGTGGGCAGATGAGCAGGGACTGCTCAGGGCGAGACACGGAGTGGCGGATGGTTGAGAGGGGGCAAGCAGGGCAGCAGTGGTTGACGTGACTGAAGATGCTGCACCAGGAGGAGGATGGCGGCTTTGACTTTGTGTGCTGCTTGTACTCATGTGTTGATCCCATAGGCGTTTGTGATGTGACATCATGTGCCTTTGCAAAGAAGTTGTACCTAGGTGGGTGTTGGACTTCCAACGACTCAGTTTCTTTTCGCACAGGTTGCAAATGGCATCGCTGTTGTCACAGGCAGACACACCAAAAAATTGCCACACTGCTGAGCTCTGCAATGACAGCATTCTGATGGTGGCAACAGCATGCGTTGACTGGCATGCTGTCTGACCCTGGTGCCGATGCATGCTGTCTGACTGTGCCACTAGCTACTTGCGACGACCTCCCCCTGCATCCATCTCGTCTCCTCCTGCTCTCTGTCTCCCCATCTGAATTTTCCTCCTGTTCTTCTTTGCTTATAGTGGGCACCCACGTGACATCCACGGACGCATCGTCCTCATCAACCGCATCACTTGTATCTGACAACTCAACAAAGGAAGCAGCACCGGGTACAACATCATCATCATCAGACCGTAAGTCAATGTGTGTAATGCTGCCTGACTGGGACATATCCCTGTTATCTACATCCTCTGGCACTAATGTTTGCGCATCACTCATTTCTTCCAACGGATGTGTAAATAACTCTGCTGACGGATCAAATCAGGCGGGCGAGTGGTAACTGGAGAGGTGCCCGAAGCTAAGCTGGAGGAGGATGGGGCGTATAGGTTCCGAGCGGAAGCTGTAGAAGATTGGGTGTCCTTTGTTAGCCAGTCAACCATGTCCTCAGAACTTTTCAAGTTCAGGGTACGTTGCCTCTGAAAACTGGGCATTATTCTAGGGCCAAAGGGAATCACAGCACCACGACCACGACGGCCCCTGCAGGGTGGCCTGCCTCTGCCTGTCATTTTTTTTTGATTAGTGGTACTATGCGTGCAAGCTACTGTGACACCAGATATGAGTGTCACTGTGCACTGGCAAAAGTTGGCAGAGTAGGCACTGTAGGCCTCACACACATGCCTGAGGGAGGCAACTGATATTCAATTGATTACAGTAAAAAAAGGGTTCCTTTATTTCACTGTACACTAGGTTGCACCAGATATGAGTGTCACTGTGCACTGGCAAAAGTTGGCAGAGTAGGCGCTGTAAGTCTAATACACACGCCTGTAGGCAGGCAACTGATATTCAATCGATTACAGTCAAAAAAGTGTTGTTTTATGTCACTGTACACTATGGTATCACCAGATATGACGTATCACGGTGCACTGGCAAAAGAGTGTTGTTTTATTTCACTGAGCACAATATAAGCTGTGAGCCTGACACAGGCAGGCAACTGAAATTAGATTACAGGAAAAAAATTGTTGTTTTCAATGTATGGTACACCACCAGGTATGAGTACTGAAAATAAGCACAAGGGAAGGAAGGGAGTGTATGCTGCTGATTGGCTGGAATGTGTCTGCTGACTGTGAGGTGCAGTGTCAAAGTTTCCTCAATGATAAAGAATAGGGGGCGGACCGAAAAGCGCATGTGTCCGCCGTCCGATGCGAGCGCGAAAGAGCCAAAATCGACGCGAATAGTCCAAAATCGACGCGAATATACGCTTTTATATTTTTTTGTAAATAAGAAAAATATTAAGAGTCTTAGAGAATCACTTTGTGTCACAAACAGCATTTCCAGCTTTAAATTTTTATTGACCGTCATTTTTTGATGGGCAAGTCGGTAGTATCTATCACATATATAGTTGTGAGCAGGCGAGCTTGCTTAAGCCGTTGCTCACGCTAGCGGGCTCGCATAGCGAGCCCGCGGCCCTCGCGAAGCGAGGGTCGCAGTTGCTGGCAAGGAGCGCCGCAGGCGCTCCTTGCCAGCAACTGCAGCCCTCGCGAAGAGGGCTGCAGCCCTCGCAGCAACTGCAGCCCTCGCGCTCCTTGACAGCATTTGCGGCCTTTGCGAAGAGAGGGAGCTGTGCGTGCACGCCCCTGGAGAGAGGGAACTGTGCGTGCACGCCCCTGGAGAGAGGGAGCTGTGCATGCACGCTGCTGGAGAGAGGGAGCAGAACTCCATGCCCCATTAGACCCATCAGACTACTTACATTCATTGGAGCATTTCAATTCACCTCCGCCATGTCTCCCCTGCCTGCACATTTTCTGCAGAGGCAGGGAGTTTCAGAATTACGTCACATGCATGCAAAGTCATTCAGGAAGTCCCTGCCTCTGCAGAAAAACGTACAGGCAGGAGATGCATAGTGGTGGATAATTGAACAGCTTCGATGAATGTAAGTAGTCTGATGGGTCTGACTGATGATGTATTGTGTGTGTGTGTGAGGTGTGTGTGTAATGTGCAGTGTGTATACATATATATATATATATATATATAATGATGTATTGTGTGTGTGTGTGTGTGAGGTGTGTGTGTAATGTGCAGTGTGTATACATATATATATATAATTATGTATTGTGTGTGTGTGTGTGAGGTGTGTGTGTAATGTGCAGTGTGTATACATATATATATATATATAATGATGTATTGTGTGTGTGTGAGGTGTGTGTAATGTGCAGTGTGTATACATATATATATATAATGATGTATTGTGTGTGTGTGTGAGGTGTGTGTGTAATGTGCAGTGTGTATACATATATATATAATGATGTATTGTGTGTGTGTGTGTGAGGTGTGTGTGTAATGTGCAGTGTGTATACATATATATATATATAATGATGTATTGTGTGTGTGTGTGTGAGGTGTGTGTGTAATGTGCAGTGTGTATACATATATATATATATATAATGATGTATTGTGTGTGTGTGAGGTGTGTGTAATGTGCAGTGTGTATACATATATATATATAATGATGTATTGTGTGTGTGTGTGAGGTGTGTGTGTAATGTGCAGTGTGTATACATATATATATATATATATATATATATAATGATGTATTGTGTATGTCTGTGAGGTGTGTGTGTAATGTGCAGTGTGTATACATATATATATATATATAATGATGTGAGGTGTGTGTGTAATGTGCAGTGTGTATACATATATATATATATATATATAATGATGTATTGTGTGTGTGTGAGGTGTGTGTGTAATGTGCAGTGTGTATACATATATATATATAATGATGTATTGTGTGTGTGTGTGTGAGGTGTGTGTGTAATGTGCAGTGTGTATACATATATATATATATATATAATGATGTATTGTGTGTGTGTGTGTGAGGTGTGTGTGTAATGTGCAGTGTGTATACATATATATATATATAATGATGTATTGTGTGTGTGTAATGTGCAGTGTGTATACATATATATATATATATATAATGATGTATTGTGTGTGTGTGTGTGAGGTGTGTGTGTAATGTGCAGTGTGTATACATATATATATATATATATATATATATATATATATATATATATATATATATATATAATGATGTGTTGTGTGTGTGTGTGAGGTGTGTGTGTAATGTGCAGTGTGTATACATATATATATATATATATATATAATGATGTATTGTGTGTGTGTAATGTGCAGTGTGTATACATATATATATATATATATATATATAATGATGTATTGTGTGTGTGTGTGAGGTGTGTGTGTAATGTGCAGTGTGTATACATATATATATAATGATGTGTTGTGTGTGTGTGAGGTGTGTGTGTAATGTGCAGTGTGTATACATATATATATAATGATGTGTTGTGTGTGTGTGAGGTGTGTGTGTAATGTGCAGTGTGTATACATATATATATATATATATATATAATGATGTGTTGTGTGTGTGTGAGGTGTGTGTGTGTAATGTGCAGTGTGTATACATATATATATAATGATGTATTGTGTGTGTGTGTGAGGTGTGTGTGTAATGTGCAGTGTGTATACATATATATATAATGATGTGTTGTGTGTGTGTGAGGTGTGTGTGTAATGTGCAGTGTGTATACATATATATATATATATATATATATATATATATATATATATATATATATAATGATGTGTTGTGTGTGTGTGTGGTGTGTGTGTGTAATGTGCAGTGTGTATACATATATATATATATATATATATATATATATATAATGATGTATTGTGCGTGTGTAATGTGCAGTGTGTATACATATATATATATATATATATAATGATGTATTGTGTGTGTGTAATGTGCAGAGTGTATACATATATATATAATGATGTATTGTGTGTGTGTGAGGTGTGTGTGTAATGTGCAGTGTGTATACATATATATATATATATATATATATATATATAATGATGTATTGTGTGTGAGGTGTGTGTGTGTAATGTGCAGTGTGTATACATATATATATATATATAATGATGTATTGTGTGTGTGTAATGTGCAGTGTGTATACATATCACATATATATTTGTGAGCGTACGAGTCGTTGCTCACGCTTGCGGGCTCGCGCAGCGAGCCGCGGCCCTCGCGTAGCGAGGTCACTGGGCAAGGGCCTCAGTTGCTGGCATGGAGCGCCGAAGGCGCTCCATGCCAGCAACTGAGGCCCCTCGCGAAGCGAGGGCCTCAGTTGCTGGCGAGGTCACTGGGCAAGGGCCTCAGTTGCTGGCATGGAGCGCCGAAGGCGCTCCATGCCAGCAACTGAGGCCCCTCGCGAAGCGAGGGCCTCAGTTGCTGGCGAGGTCACTGGGCAAGGGCCTCAGTTGCTGGCATGGAGCGCCGAAGGCGCTCCATGCCAGCAACTGAGGTCCCTCGCGAAGCGAGGGACTCAGTTGCTGGCGAGGTCACTGGGCAAGGGCCTCAAACACTCGCAAAATTCACGTCGCTACTCAAAAAACCCGACACACAAATTACGACACTCGCTAAATTTAAAAAAAACCGACACACAAATTACGACACTCGCTAAATTTTACGAGGAACGCAAACAACGTACGAAACACGTTACCACACATTACGACCTCGCAAACATCGGACGCAACACGCCGACATACAAACATTTAAAACACAATACATACACACAGCACATACATAAAAAACTTACCTACACCAAGAGGGAGCACCCAGGACCTCAAAAAAGCAACTTACACCTCGATTTTACTCGAAATAAAACAGTTTAGAGACTAAAAAAAAATCTAAGCGAGAGAAAAAATGGCCGCCGAACAAAACGAAAACGAGGCTACAGCACTCTAAACTCGCAAAACACCACAAAACACCTACGGATATTCCGATACAGACCTATACCACACATTACTCGCCATTTTACACCAATGTGGAAGTACACGACTACGCTAACGGTTTGGTCTCGCGCACGCACAGTGTTACACTGCACACATTCAGCATGCTTATACAGCAGCTCCACACCACTAATGCTGCAGCAACATCAACACAGATTGCAGATCTTCAACACAATGCTTCAAAATAGGTAAAGTATATTCATTTATTAATGTATTATATATTTTAGTATTACACACCAAGCAGCATTAGCTACCTTACGATTTGATTGCCGTCATTTTTTGACGGGCAATTCGCTAGTATATATATATTAACCCGAAGAAAACACACACTGCTAGCAATAATTAAATACTATATAAACCAATATTTCTGTAATTCTTCCCCATCTTCGATAATTGAGGACAATGCACAAAATCTAGTTATAAAAAGTAACAATGGCAGCGAAAGTAAGTTTTGAGAGTAGTTCACTTTAAAGAAAATGGTAATATTGCATCACCATCAATTAGAATATTTTCTGCAGTCACCTTCACCAGAGATCCCACCCCTGAGTTACATGCAGCAGCATTTTAGTGCAATACATTTGAGTTTTAGGAGACAGTAGAAATGTAATGTTTGTAAATGTGTTGTGTTTTGGTACGTTTACTAAATTTTAGTTGTATTGATTAATTTGATTGCATTTTGAAAGTAAAATGCTAAATACAATTCTAAACCCAATTTTAGTGTCAGGGGTTTACAGAATAAGTGGAGCTGCAAGCTGTGACTTAAATGAGTGCAACATCATGCCTAAGCCAACGCGTCTGGTATAACAGAGTCAGAATAGATATGCTTATGCCTCCCTGAATTTGAAAGGTTTCTGAAAATAAATAAGAACTAAAATAAAATGTATATTTTTAACGTGAATTATTTTGTTTTTTACTTTTGACAAATATTTGTGATAAAAAAAAATATCGTACAGCATAAGCTCCAATGATGAAAACATTTTTCTTTATTTAATAAAATGTTCAAAATCCTACATACAAAATGTTGACAATGTAATTTAATCTAAATGAGAAGAAAGTTGTAATATATTATGAAAGGGAGAACATGAAAGTGTATTGGTAATATTGTATTAATTACCGTCAGGAAGGTCACAAAACATAACGGTGCCCACTTCGAAACTCTTTTACTGTTTGAACTGGCAATAAAATAAACATCATCATCAAGTAGAATATTTTATGTTTTATTAAATAAATGTGCCTTTTATTTTACCATTCAGCTTGTGCTCTCTAATATTTGATAATCTTATATATTTACCCAAAGCTTTGGTCTCTGAATGATTGGAAGACACAAGTAGCAAAGAAAGATTATATCATCCAGACAAATTAATCATTTTCATATAGATGGGGGAACATGAAGGAAGTAACATATTTTATTTTCTTGAATAGAAAGATTACTGCAGATAGTGACTGAATCCAGAAATCTAGAGAAGTTCCTACTTGGGACAAAAGCTATGGCATATCTGGACAAGTTATTTAAAATCAAAGTCATCACATTGGTAAAACATATCTGTATAGTCAGAGCTTTGTGCTACCCAGTAATTACATACAGCTGTGAGAGTTTGTCCTTCAGGAAGGCTGAGCACCCAAGGATATACACTTTTAAATTGTGGTGTTGAAGAAAAATATTGACATTTACCAGGACTGCTCGAAGATCAAACCAATCCATATCCAAGGGGAGAAAATAGACTGTTCTCTGGAAGGATTGATAGCACACCTAAAACTTAAATACTTTGGTCACATAATAAGAAGGTAAGATTGTGAGAAGATTGTGATCATAACAGTGATGGAAGACAAAAGGAAGAGAGCATGACAGAGGATAAAATAGATAAACAATATTACAGAAATAATAAACATGAAATAGCAAGATCTCCACAAGTGTATGTGTTTGTGGGAAGACATTGCAGGAGACACAGGAGATGAACAGTGCTATAGGGAATAATGAGGCATAAGGAGGTGGAGGAGTAGAGAAGTGAATAGTTTTAAACAGTATGTGTAGGGAAGACTGCGTGAGTAGTATGCCAAGTTGTTATTTTGCAGGATTCAGAGACATAATGTATTACTACATTTACCCATCTTAACAGGTTGTTGGATCTAGACAATGTAATGCTGGGAAACCTCTTGAATTGAAAATGACAAATGTTAGTAAAACTGTCCCATGAGATAAAATAGATCTGTAGAAGTTCTCACAAAGTATAAAAGCTTCACAATTTAGTACATCAGCCACAATATATTAAAATATGGCAGATTCCTTCATTCAGATGTTACTTTATCTTTGTTAAAAATTCTCTAGAGTTAAGTTCAGGTCTAATAAGCATAGTGTGGCATTTAGGGAAAAATATACAACACAGAAGTCCTGAAGCAGAAGCTAGGATGGCAAATACCTCCACAGCCACCATGTATTTCCCTTTTGTGCTGAGATAGGCTGGGATGAAGGAGACCCAAACACTGCAGAACACCAGCATGCTGAATGTTATATACTGAGCTTCATTGAATGTGTCTGGCAGCTTCCTCACCAAGAAAGCCACACAAAAGCAGAAGAAAGCCAGACATCCGATGTAACTGACCATAACATAGAATATAGTGGCAGACCCCTCATTACACTGTAATATCATCTTGCCTTGTTCTGAATGGGTGTCATAGTCTGGAAAAGGAGGAGAGTGGATCCACCAAACAACACATATCAGAACCTCCCCCAGTGAACATAAGAGGACAAGGCAGCTAGGTATTCTGGTTCCTACCCATCTCCTCAATTTGCTATTTGGTTTCATAGCATTAAAAGCAATGACAACTGTCACGGTTTTTGCCAGAACAGAGGAAATAGCAATAGTGAAAATAATACCAAAAGCTGCTTGTCTGATCAGACAGGTCATCTTCATAGGACGTCCAATGAAAAGCAAGGAGCAGAGAAAGCACAGCATGAGAGAGACTAGAAGGACATAGCTGAGATTCTGATTATTGGCTTTCACAATGGGAGTGTGTCTGTACTTGAGAAATATTCCCAAAACTGCAACAGTGACAACAAAGAAGGAAGCGGCCAGGGCCACCAAGACTTCACCAAGGGGATCCTGATACGAAAGAAATTCTATACTTCTTGGTAGGCAGAGAACTCTATTTACATCAGGCCAGCGATCCTCTGGGCACTTCAAGCAGTTGTCCATATCTAACAAGTACAAGAGATTATGATATATGTGAATTTACATATTTTAGATTATAATTCACAGTCATTGATAAAAGGGAATTTATCTTTAGATCAATTTGAGCTGTCTAATGTAAGGGTCTTATAACATACTGTATCAGTGTTCCTAGGTGTGTTGCTTGAGCGTGAAATTACCTATTAGAGATATGTCTATCTTTGTGGAGAGGAAGAGATACAACATGGAGACAGTGAAAGAGCAATTAAAGAGGTGGATATTGCAAAGGAAGAGGATGTTCATCAAAATATATTACATTTAATCCTTTAATTTTAGGAGTGGAAATATATTGACCACAGTGAAGTCTGAAATCAAGCCCGAAATACATAGATATGGCTCTGAGTCGTGGTCTAGATATGAACTTGGGTTCATGGATATCTGATTTGTGACAGGAAAAAGAGAAGACTTTTTAATTATGCAGAGATTGGTGTGATCTATTGGCGTGACGGACATCACATACTAATAATTGCTGTGTTATTCTGTGTTTAAGATGGCATAGTTACCTAGTAATTAAGGTACAAAAAAGACGTGTAGTCCATCAAGTTGAACTTTTATAGATCTCCTCTGATCTTTATAAAATGCAGATTAATTGTTAAGTAATTAAGAGGAAGCCAATCAGAAAATAAACTAATTGTAACATTGCCAAAAGGTTCAAAATGAGATACAAATAAAATTCCTTTCTGGCCTCAGATACTGGTGATTGGATTCCTCCCTGGACCTATACTCTAGATGTCCAGAATAACCCTGAGTGACCTTTTTATTCAAACATATATCCAATCTTTTTATAAAGTTATATATCCAATCTGCTGTCACTGAGTCAACTGTGTCAAAGACAGCAAAGATGATGGAATATACATAGGGAGATAGAGGAGGGCAGGGAAGGAGAAAGGGGGATATGAGGAGGGCTTGGAAGTGAGAGAAGGAGAGAGACAGACAGAGACAAGCTGATTGGTTGCTGGTATACATAAATATGTGTGTTGTTTGCCAATGAAGGGTGATCTGTTTGATTACAAATTATCACTGTGTTTATGTAATTCTGGGGGAACCTTACTCCTATCCTGAGGGTATCCATGCTGATCCAGGCTTGGATGCTCAGTTACAGTCGGTAACTGCTTTAGAGCCTGGTATCCTGTCCTACATGGCTAGCAGGGATGCTAGCAGGGATAAAATGGTTTCCCTGCTGTATTACTCTGTGCTTCATTATCTATAATTAATCAGAAGTAGAAGCTCCTAACACATTTCCAATGTTATTATAAATGTACAATTTACTCTACCATGAGATCTTTGATTTTTAAATGTATAATTTTACACTTACAGTGCCCATACTATTTCAGAGTTACATAGTTACATAGTTACATAGTATTTAAGGGTGAAAAAAGACTTTCAGTCCATCAAGTTCAACCTTTTAAGATCTCCTCTGATCTGCAATATGCGGATCAACTATTAATTAATTAGTTGTATAAAAAAAAAAAAACGATTCCCTCCTGATCCCAGACACCGTCTACCGGACCCCTCCTTGGATCAATACTGCCGCTCCAATTATCCATGATAACCCTGAATTCCCTTTTTAATTATAAATTAATCCAGTCCCTTTTTAAAGTTATCTATCGAATCCGCTGTCACCTCTGGTAGAGAATTCCACAGATTAACCACCCTGACTGTGAAGAACCCTTTTCTTTCTTTAAGGTGGAATCTTTTTACTTCTAACCTCAAGGGATGTCCTCTAGTCAGTTGAAAACCTCTTGGCACAAAAAGCTCCCTTGACAAATCTTTATACTGACCCTGGATGTATTTATATAAGGTAATCATATCCCCTCTCAGATGCCTTTTTTCTAGAGAAAATAAGTTTAATTTGGTTAGTCTTTCTGCATAACTTAGCCCCTCCATTCCCCTTATAAGTTTTGTTGCCGTCCTCTGTACCTTTTCCAGCTCTAAAATGTCCTTTTTATGAAGTGGTGCCCAAAATTGTACTCCATATTCCAAATGAGGTCGTACTATAGATTTGTATAGTGGCAGAATTATATTTGCTCCACTGGCTTCTATACCCTTCTTAATACATGCTAATATTTTATTTGCCTATGTAGCTACTGCTTGGGTTTGAGCACTGTTACCTAGGTGGTTGTCCACAAGCACTCCCAAATCCCTTTTAAATAACTGATACACCTAGATTTGCTCCATTACGATTATAAATTGCATGGCTATTTTTCCTTTCCAGATGCATAACTTTACATTTATTCATATTAAATCTCATCTGCCATTTAGATGCCCATTCCTCAATTTTATCTAAATCCCTTTGGAGGGAAAGCACATCACTATCTGATTTAATTACCTTGCACAACTCGTTTCATCAGCGAAAATGAATACACCACACTCCAATCCTACCTCTAAGTCATTAATAAATATGTTAAAAAGGAGAGGACCTAATACTGAACCCTGAGGAACCCCACTTACCACATTAGTCCAATCGGAGTATGTTCCATTTACAAAAACCCTTTGCTTCCTATCCTTTAGTCAGCTCTCAATCCATGATCAGATATTTACTGCAATTCCTGTATCTCTTAGTTTGCACAATAGTCTCCCATGTGGTACTGTATCAAAAGCCTTTGCAAAATCCAAAAAGACTACATCCACTGAGTTGCCTTGATCCAGCTTCCTACTAACCTCCTCATAGAAACTAATTAGATTTGTTTGACATGACCTATCCCTCATAAATCCATGTTGACTCCTACTTACAATCCTGTTCAAAAAGACATATTCTTGTATATTATCCCTTAATCACCCTTTTAAAAGCTTCCCCACTACAGAAGTGAGGCTCACTGGTCTATAATTCCCCGGATTTGCTCTTGCGCCCTTTTTAAATATAGGTATCACATCAGCTTTTCTCCAGTCATCTGGTAGAGACCCTGTGTTGAGTGAATCTTGAAAAATTAAATATAATGGTTTGGCCATTACAGAACCCAGTTCCCTTAGTACCCTTGGATGTATTCCATCAGGACCCGGGGCTTTATTAACATTTATTTTTTCCAACCTCTTTTGGATTACTTCCTGTGTTAACCAATTATTTGGCAAAGGTAGTGTAGCCCCATTATGTTGCCGTGTCCCAACCACTGGTACCTCCCTTGTGTACACAGAAGAAAAGAACCTATTTAGCTCATCTGCCTTTTCTTGGTCACTAATTATCAGACGGCCTGTGTCACATTGTAATGTTCCTATAGCTTCCTTCCTCGCCTTCTTCCCATTAATATACTTAAAAAATATTTTAGGGTTAGTCTTACTCTCTTTTGCAATTAATTTTCCATTTTATATTTTAGCCAGTCTAATCGCCTTTTTGCAAGCATTGTTGATTTCCTAGTATTCCTGTAAAGCAGTCTCTGTCCCCTCTTGTTTGTATAATTTAAATGCCTGTTTTTTACTCTGTATCTTGATCTTTAAATCATTGTTAAGCCACATTGGATGGGATTTACTCCTTTTACTTTTATTCCCATACGGTATATGCCGATGTGTATGTATATTTAGTAAGGATTTAAATGTTGTCCACTTGTGGTCAGTGTTTTTACCTATCAGTTCTCTGTCCAAGTCTATACTTTGTATTGATGCCCTTAGACCATTAAAATCTGCCCTTTTAAAAGTAAGAGTTTTTGTTGGCCCCTTAAAATTGTGTTTTTTTAATTCAATCTCAAACGAGACTGCGTTGTTTCACTGTTTCCCAAAGGTTGTCCTATTCCAACATTAGATACTATATGAGTATTATTTGTGATGAGTAAATCTAAGATAGCTTCATTTCTAGTAGGCTCTTGTACAACCTGGGCCAGATAATGATCTCTAAATGTACTTAAGAACCTGCTCCCCTTAGATGAACTGCTGGTCTCATTTATCCAATTTATTTCAGGGTAATTAAAATCTCCCATTATTAGAACTTGACCATGCCTAGCTGCATTTTCAATCTGTAACAATAATGGTATTTCCTCACTTTCAGCTATATTTGGGGGTTTATAGCATACTCCTAATAATATTCTTTTAAAATTTGGTGCTCCGCTATTTAACTCTACCCACAAACATTCAGCGTTATCACTAGGTCCACCATAAATATCTTCTCTGACTATTGGCTTAAATTCAGGCTTAACATACAGACAAATCCCTCCTCCTCATTTACCATTGCCTCTATCTTTCCTAAATAGGTTATAACCATCCAGATTAACAGTCCAGTCATGAGATTTATCCCACCACGTTTCAGTAATGCCTATTAAATCCCATTTTTCATTAATTGCTAATAATTCTAACTCTCCCATTTTTCCTGGCAAGCTTCTGGCATTATCAAGCATACACCTTATGTTATGAGTCTGTAGTTCTGAAGTTCCTGCCACTGTACTTGAATTACTTAGTACTACCTCCCTATTGACTATACTACCCCTCCCCACATCTCCTCCCCTATGAGTTGTTAATTCATCCCTTATACCCTCTACACATTTTACCCCATTACTTATATCTAGTCCCCCCCCACCTACTAGTTTAAAAACTCCTCCAGTCTTTCTACCATCATATTCCCTAGTACAAAAGCTCCCTCATCATCAAGGTGCAATCCATCCCTACTGTAGAGGAAACCCCTCCTTAGTGCACCACATCTTTAGCCATGCAATCTGCACTATTTTGTACTATAGCAAATATTAGTCATTGTTTGTATTACTCCATTATGGTATGGAGTGGCTCCAGAAGCTTATTTTTAACTCACTGTGCTTATTTTTTTAGAAAGAATATCTGTTCCAATGTATAGTCAAACATTCAAGATCTTTACAAATATGTCTTAGTTTTTGGGTGAGAACGTCCATTTAAGTTTAATATTTAAAAAATAGAACTAAACTCACCAGTGCCATTGGAGATCTCTCCCTCTGAGCATGGGACACAGTCATAGCAGCATTTGGGCTTTCCTTCCTTTGGGGCTTTCCTAAATCCAGGGGGGCAACTCTCACTGCAGACCGAGCGAGGGGTCTGGGAATAGAAAGGAAAAACCCAAATCACCTACAGATACAGAACGTTTATATTAATGACTGAACTGATTTCTAATGTTAGTACAAAGTTAGTAATGAACTACCAAAAAAACCTAAGTATTATTTATCTAATTCTAATATTTAGTGCCCAAAATACTAAGTGTCACATGGTTGTGCATTTCAGCCAGAATGTTTCAGATGCCAAAACATTGTGCTCAACTATTGGGATTTATGAATAAACATATTATGGTCATACACTCCAATTATACACAAGGAGACACTTCTGTGCCTTATCTATAAATCTATTACATTTTGCAGTTTTAACCCCTCTTCTACAGATGATGTCTAGAGACATCTTCCACAACTAATCCTTTGTCCTTGTTAGCTACTTCTTGCCATGGCCCAGTGGCATGATGGACATCCATGGATGCATTTTAGCATGAAAAGAAGATGGAATGAATCACCAGTACATTGTTTTGTGTAAGGAGGGGGCCCAGAAGGACACTAAGAGAAATATAATTGAAGCCTTTTTAAAAAAGAAGAGTCAACATATTTAAAATAAATCTACTTTGTTCCTATCACATACTGTATGTGGATATGGTCCGATGTGGACAGTTATGGGGATAAATAAACAATTATAATCCCGCCTATTTCTAAGAGATTACTGAACACCTAATGTAAAAAGAAAAGCTCCTTTCTAACTTGGGGTCTATACCCTGCAATCAGAGAATTAGAATTGACAGCCAGGAGTAGGTGTCCAGATGCAGATTATAGGGACATGAAAAAGAGGAATAAAAGCGAAGTGTGTGCCTCACTAGATGTGACGGATCAGAAGTAGAGGTACTTCTCAGTAAAAGGGAAAAAGCTCATGATGGAAACCTACCTTCTTCCTTTTCTGGACTCTCTAATTCCTGAGCTGACAAAACATGCAGAAGTTTCTTCATTGATTGGAAATTTTCCTTCTTCAGTGAATTCAAAACAATTAGTTCTGATGAGCTAAACCAAAATTTGAACATCTGGCTAACGTATACAACAAAGACCTTGATTATGGTGACCTACTAAATGAATGTGAGCATCTCAAGAACTACATGGTTGAGGATCTTGATGAAAATTGTGAGACTCTCCCTAAATTGTACAGAAAAATAATGTCAGAGAACTTCAAATCTGTGTTTCCTAATGTTGCAATTACACTCAGAGTGTTCATGTGCATGACGGTGACCAGCTGTGCAGGAGAATGGTCATTTTCAAGAAATCCACTTCACAGCAAAAGGGGGCAACAGCGTTAGAATTGTTTTTCACTCATGTGTGTAAAAATGACACCCTGAAGACATTGACTTCAATCCAATTATTAAAAAAAAATCTGAAAAAAATTAGCAAATGATTATGTTGATCAAAATAATGCATGGTAATTTTGTACTGTGCCATCCTCATCTGTATGATTTACCGAGTACCATTTGAGTACCATTTTTATGTTGAATTTCTTCAAGACTTGTGTTATATTGTTCAAAACACTTGGGTTAATTAACCTCTGCTGTACAACATGTTTTCAAATGTTATCACCCTATTTTGTTGGAGGTACAAATAAATATAAGCTTAAGTTTATCAATAATTTCTGCTTTTATTCCTGTGAGTGGTTGTGTACGTAGGGTCCCAGTGCACTGTTTTGCCCAGAGGCCTGCAATGCTGTTAAGATGGCCCTGCCATAACCTCTTGCGGAGGAGAATGTATTTCCACATGTGGGTCTGTCCTTCAGCTCCAAGAAGATAAGAAGCCCCCTAAATTCTGGCAAAAGAATGGGGAAAGTACTGAACAGGGAGTAAGGAACAGTTTTGGGTGACCTCCTCATAGATGCACTCAGTATAATGGTATTAATGGTCAGGGGCTAGGCTCACTGTCACAACTGTCAATGATGATTTAGTAGAACACCTTGAAATGTTTTGATTAATTTATAGATACAAATTAATTCTCACCATATTATTTAAAATCTGTCCTCTCATTACCTGTATAAAGTCTGAGCTCCACCGGATGGCGCTGTCATTGATGTTGATCTGAAGACCTTGTGATAAATTTGAGTTAAAATGTCCAACTTGATTCTTCTTCATAGTCTTATTTGGCAGAACAATATAATTTATAATATCAAACATTGCAAAAGCATTTTCTCCTTCCCTAAAATATATTTCCTCTTCACCGGGAGTTTTAAAGTGAACTTTTCTCAAATAATGGGTAATCTAGAGAGCAGAAAGAAACAATTTTGATGTTTTCTTGAATATAGAGTCCTTTTAATAAAAAAAGAGTAGGTTGTCAAAGTGGAGCAAATTGTTCTAAGACAATGTAAAATGTTCAAGTGATATTAATCTTTTGTCATTGAGTGACACAGTAAATCATCTTGTAGAACAACCTCAGTGTAGAGGCACATCTAGTGTGGGGCGGGTGGGGTGCACCCTACTGCTGCTTCCACCAGGCTCCTTGTGCCTTCACAGCCCCTGCTCTCTGTCATCTGACTTGGCAGAACAGGGGCTGGCTGAGGGAGTAGACAAGGTAAGGAAAGTGGAGAGAGGAAGAGACACAAGGTGGGGAAAGCAAGGGAAGAGAGACAGATGAGAGGGAGGAAAAAAGAGAGGGAGGGGGATATAGCAAGAAGAGGGTGCAAGGAGAGAGAGATGAGAGGGAGTGAGAGAGTGAGAGGAATGAGAGAGAGAGTGATTGCAATTTATAAAGGATAGAGAGGGAGAGAGAAAAGGAGGGAGAAAGAGGAGATAGAGCGAGGGAGAGAGAAAAAAGAGAGAGTGAGAGATGAGAGATAGGGAGAAAGAGAGAGGAGAGAGAGAGCACAAATGGAGAAAGGAGAGTGAGGTGGAGGGAGTGAGGGAGGGTGTGGGACAGACAGAGAGTGGAGGGAGAGAGGGAGGGTGAGGGAGAGACTGAGAGAAAGGGGAGAGGAAGGTAGATATAGAGGGAATGGGGAGAAGGTGAGAGAGATGGAGAGAGAGAAAAGGATAGAGAAGGAGAGAGAGAGTCAGAGACAGAGAAAGAGAGGAGACAGAGAGATACAAAGAGAGATGATACATATGAGGGATGGAGAGCATGAGATGGAGAGAGAAAGAAAGGATAGAGAGAAGAGAGAGAGAAGGGGAGAGAAAAAGGATAGCGAGAGAGATACAGAGATAGAAATGAGAGGGAGGGAGAGATGGAGAAAGAGAGAGAAAAGAGAGAGAGATGGAGGGAGAGAGAAATGAAGGAGAAAAAGTCAAGGAGAGAGAGTTAGAGGAGACAGAGGGGTAGAGAGGTGGGGAGGAAAGGAGGGATAGAGATAAAGGAGAGAGAGAGAGAATAAGAAGACAGAGGGATAGAGAAATGAGACAAGGAGAGGGTGAGAGAGAAAAAAGGATAGAGAGGGAGAGAGATAGAGGAGTCAGATAGGTAGAAAGAGAGGTGACAGAGAGAGATGGGATGGAGAGAGAAAGAAAGAGAAGAAAGAGAGAAGGGGAGAGAAAAGGATAGCGAGGGAGAAATGGAGTGTGAGGGGGAGATGGATAGAGAGAAAGAAAGGAGAGAGAGATGGAGAGGGAAAGGAGACAGAGGGAGAAAAAGGAGACAGAGGGAGAGAGAGAAAAAAGTATAGAGAGGGAGAGAGATAGATAGAGAGAGAGAGAGAGAGAGAGAGAGAGACAGAGAGAGAGAGAGAGGAGACATAGAGGTAGAAAGAGGTGACAGAGAGAGGGGGGGGCATGGAGAGAGATACAAAGGAGAGAAAAAAGAAAGAGAGAAAAAGGATAGTGAGGTTGAGAGAAATGGAGAGGAGAGAGAGATGGAAGGAGAGAGAGATAGCGAGAGAGGAGAGAGAGTGCAGGAGAGATAGAGAGAGGGGAGACAGAGGGGGTAAATAGATGAAGAGGGAAGGAGAGAGAAAAAAAGGAGAGAGGAAAAGAGTGAGAGGAGTGAGAGGGATGACAGAGAGATGGAGAGGGAAGGAGCGAGAAAAAGGATAGAGAGTGAGGGAGCGAGAGAAAAGGAATAGTGAGGGAGAAGGAAAGTGAGGGAGAGAGAGAAGGTCGAGAGAGGATACAGAGGGAGAGAGAGGGAAGGGAGAGGGGGATGAAGCGGGAAGGGAGAGAGGGAGTTAGAGAGAGAAGGAGAATGAGGGAGAAGGAAAAAGAATAAAGATGGAGAGAGAGAGAAAGAAGAGAGAGATAGAGAGAGAAAGAAAGAGAGAAAGGAGACAGAACAAGAAAGAGAAGAGACAGAGAGAGAGGGAGAGAAAGGAAGAGAGGGAGGAGAAAGAGATAGATGAGAGAGAAAGGTAGAGAGCTGGAGAGAGGAGAAATGGGGAGAGATAAAAAGGATAGAGAGGGAGGGAGAGAGAGATAGAGATGGAGAGGGAGGGAGAGATGAAGAGAGAGAGAAAAAGATTAGAGAGGGAGAAAGAGAGAAAGGAGAATGAAAGGTAGAGAGAGAGATAGAATGGCGAGGGAGAGGGAGGGAGAGTGAAAGGAGAGAGGGAGAGAGATAATGGAGAGAGAGAAGGAGAAGAAGGGAGAAGGGAAAGAAAGAAGGGAAAAAAACAGGAGAGGGAGAGAGAAATGGGGGAGAGAGAAGGGAGAGGGAAAGCGTCTTGGAGAAATACAAAGTTCCATACATTATATATATATATACTGTATATAGTTCTTTGTATTGCAAGTTGTTGTTGCGCTGCGGGCCTTGCAAATCGACGCTCACAACTGCGGCCTTTGCAAAGTGAGGTCCACAGTTGTGGGCCTCGCGATGAGCGCCTCTGGAACTGTGAGATTTCATTAGTGACACAGGGGTGTATACCATTCTGATTGGTTGAAAGCATCTGCACCTTCTGTTTGGCATATGTAACTTGTAACAAATATGTAACAGATAGCAGTCAATCAGAAGGTGCAGATGCTTGGAGGGAATCAGAATGGGATATAAGGGTGTATCTCATTTTGATTGGCTCACACATTTGCACCTTCTGATTGGCTGAAATCTGATTGACAGCGATTCCAGCCAATTAGAAGGCGCCATTTCTATTTTTTAAGTGTAGCATGCGCAGGAACCAACATTTGCGGCGAGGAGCACCTTAAGGGATGAATTCTATTAGTTTTTTATTTTTTAGAACATCTGGACTGTTGGACTGCCTGGGACGAAGGACTGAGTTCCGGGCATTGCTGGCGGGGCATTTTGGAAAGGTAAGTTGACTATTTTGCCTTTAGTATATTACATGTTGTATGTATTTGTGTATTAACTGTAATGTTTATTTTTTATTTTTTATAGGATAGGATAGAGGGGGTAATTGTATAGGGTAGAGGAGGGTTAATTAGTTAGAGTGGGTTAATTTAGATTTATTAGTGACTAATAGTGTAGTTTGGGGTAGTGTTTAGACTTAGTGTCATGAGGGTCCTGGCAGACCCTCATGGCACTTATAGTGTTAATTGTAAGGGTTAATTATTGTCACATAAGGGTCTGTATAGACCCTTATGGGACTGACAGTGTTAATTAGAAGCTCATGAGGGTCTATATAGGCCCCCCATGTGTGATGGGGTTAATTTTAGGTGCCAGGGGGGTACCTTATAATACGCCTGTGGCAGGGGTCAATTTTTTTGATATCGCGGGTCTTTTAAGGACCTTTAAGTTCCTTTCAGGACCCGCAGCTGGAAATTTCAAATTTCAATGCAGAGTGGGTCCAAATAAGAACCCTGATGCAAGGTGTTATGTAGGGACACTGTGGGGGTCCAGATGGGGACCCCCAGCATAGCTTTAGGTGCTGATTGGGTAATTGGAATAGCCTCTGTTGCAGGGTTTCAGTGTTCTACTGCCGTGGGGCTCCCAATCGGAACTCCCGCAGCAAGGGGTAATGTCGGGATCCTACGGGGGTTTGCGCCGGCTTTCATAAGCCAAGCTGGCTCTATTGCCATTGGCTATGTCTTACCCATTACTACGGGTTTGACTAATTGATCCTTTTCACGGCCACACATCCAACATGCAACAGACTAGGTTACAGTACTGCGTCTCCGGCCCATAGCTTTGCAGTGCCTTCTAATTTAATAGCCCCATAATAAGGGGGAATATCAAGCCCACAGCCGCTGCAAGTCTCATGTTGCACTTACGGCCTGCAATTTAATGAGGCTGTAAATTGGGAAAACTGGAGCTACGAAAATTCTATGAGGTCCTCTATATAATGTTCCTTTAAATGGGCAGAGATATTATTTGTGTATTTTCCTGCACTTTATATCAAATCCCCATTCCAGATATGAAGACAATCAGTTTGTTACCTCTCACATGGATGCTCTGAGCCAGGCTAAATACTGAACCATGTGGAGCAGAAAAGAACCATCAAAAGAACTGTGTAACAAGGTAATGGAATGTCATAAAGATGGAAAAGGATACAAAAAGATATCAAAAGCCTTGAAAATGCCAATCAGTACTATTCAATCACTTATTAAGAAGTGGTAAATTCAGGGTTCTCTTGATACCAAGCCAAGGTAAGGTAGACAAAGAAAGATTTCAGCCACAACTGCCAGAAGAATTGTTTGGAATAAAAATAACATTCCACAGGTAACCTTCAGGAGAAATACAGGCTGCTCTGGAAAAAGACGATGTGGTTGTACAATACGACTATACTTGAACAAAAATTAGCTGCATGGTCGAGATACCAAAAGAAGCCTTTACTGCGCCAATGCCACAAAAAAAGCCTGGTTACATTATGCTTGACAACACTTTGACATACCTCACAGCTTCTGGCACACTGTAATTTGGAGTGACAAGTTTAAAATAGAGCTTTATGGTAACAACCATAAGCGCTGTGTTTGGAGAAGGGTCAACAAGACCTATAGTGAAAAGAATACCATCCCATTGTGAAACATGGTGGGGGCTCACTGATGTTTTGGGGGTTTGTGAGCTCTAAAGGCACTGAGAATATTGTAAAAATTGGTGGCAAGATGAATGCAGCATGTTATCAGAAAATACTGGCAGACAATTTGCATTCTTCTGCATGAAGGCTGCGCATGGGACGCTCTTGGACTTTCCAGTATTACAATGACCCTAAACACAAGGCCAAGTTGACCCTCCAGTGGTTACAGCAGAAAAAGGTGATGGTTGTGGAGTGGCCATCACAGTCTCCTAAACTTAATATCATCGAACCACTCTATGGAGATCTTAAAAGTGCGGTTCATTCAAGACAACCAAAGACTTTGCATGACCTGGAGGCATTTTGCCAAGACGAATGGGCAGTTATACCACCTGCAAGAATTAGGGGCTTCATAGACAACTATTACAAAACACTGCACCCTGTCATTGATGCTAAAGGGGGCAATACACAGTATTAAGAACTAAGGGTATGCAAACTTTTGAACAGGGTCACTTAATTGTTTTTCTTTGTTGCCATATTTTGTTTTATGATTAAGCCAGATAGTGTAGCTGCTGGAGATTTAATAGGGAAATAGATAGCTAGGCTGTGTATTTAGCTTCCACTACAGACCTGAAGGACTCATCTGATATCTGCTGCAAGGACAGCAACCCAAAAATCCCTTTTTAGGGCTAGAACATCATTTATTTTATTTTATATTTTTTTTCTGTGTAATCTAATTGCATATGCCTGCCTGCCAGCGTGTGTGTGTGACAGGCTAACACCTAACAGCTTATATTGTGCTTATTTTCACTACTCATACCTGGTGGTGTACCATACATTGAAAACAACCATTTTTTCCTGTAATCTAATTTCAGTTGCCTGCCTGTGTCAGGCTCACAGCTAATATTCTGCTGTTTCACCAGTCATAATTGGTGTACCATGCATTGAAAAAAAACAACCCTTTTTTCCTTTAATCTAATTTCAAGGCAACTAAACTGAGCCTGTGTCAGGCTCACAGCTTATATTGTGCTCAGTGAAATAATACAACACTTTTTTGACTGTAATAGATTGAATAGCAATTGCCTGCCTACAGGCGTGTGTGTGAAGCCTATTGCATCTACTCTGCCAACTTTTGCCAGTGCACAGTGATACGTCATATCTGGCGCAACCGTAGTGTACAGTGACATAAAACAACACTTTATTAACTATAATTGATTGAATATCAGTTGCCTGCCTACAGGCGTGTGTGTGAGGCCTACAGCGCCTACTCTGCCAACTTTTGCCAGTGCACAGTGACACTCATATCTGGTGCAACTTAGTGTACAGTGAAATAAAAGAACCCTTTTTTTACTGTAATCGATTGAATATCAGTTGCCTGCCTACAGGCGTGTGTGTGAGGCCTACAGCTCCTACTCTGCCAACTTTTGCCAGTGCACAGTGACACTCCTATCTGGTGGTACCTTAGATTGCACGTGCAGTGCCCCAAATTTGAAGTGGGAGGACCGACCAAGCATCTTTTTCCATCTCCCGCTTCCAAAAATCCATGCCATATACACGTCCCCTGATAGGTGACGTAACAGGTATCAAACTGATAGGAATAAATAGTACAACTTAATACACCACTCCTATCTGGTGGCACATTACATTGCACCCGCAGTGCCCCAAATTCGAAGTAGGAGGTCCGACCAAGCATCTTTTTCCATCTCCCTGTTCCAAAAAAAGATTAAACCAATAGGAATAGTACTACTTAACAGTACACACCTTATAATAACGCAGACAGAGACAACACAGAGAGAGGAGTCTGAAGAAGAGGAGTCAGAGGAGGAAGGTGGCTTTGAGGAGGTGGAAGACCAAACACAGCAGGTGTCCCAGGGGGCTTGTTGTCACCTTTCGGGGACCCTTGGTGGCTGGGTGGAGGAAGAGACCTTCAATGACATCAGTGAGGACAAGGAACGGGACATGGCTAGCTTGGTATCCAACCTTGTGCAAATGGGGAGTTTGCGGTTGTGCAAAGGGACTGTTTGCGGTTGTTTGCTGTGCATTTAAAGGGGAGATTGGTCTGTTACTGTGAAGCGGGTGTAACCCTTACACTATCTGATCGATACAAAATCATACCTGATGTTTTAAAGCATGTTATTCCAAACAATTTAGGAATGTTAGGTGAATTATGCCCATTATGGCTTAAAACCAGACTCTGCATCAACTAAGTAATTTACCATGGGAGTTTTGCCATGGATCCACCTCCGGCATGCCACAGTCCAGGTGTTAGTCCCCTTGAAACAACTTTCCCATGACTATTGTGACCAGAAAGAGTCCCTGTGGGTTTTGAAATTTGCCTGCCCATTGAAGTCTATGGCGGTTTTCCCGGTTTGCCCGTTCGCGAACATTTGATGGAAATTCGAGTCCGCGGTTCGCGAACAGAAAATTTTATGTTCGCGACATCACTACCCCCCAACAGACTTTTAACTTAAACCTATGTTCTTCAGTAATGCATAGCACATTAGTTCACAAGGACACAAACTCATGATAAGGTAGCACACATGATCAAATCAGAGAAGCAAATGAGACTCTATGGTAAATAAACGTTAAACATGTAACATTCTTAATATGTATTTTTTTGGTGGCTTCTCTAATTGTAAGCAGGAGAATAATTGCTTAATAAGTTGTAATAATACATACCTGTCATGGCTGCCAGTCTTGCCTCAGTTGCTTGATGTCTAGGACCTTGTGGTTACTTTGTAAATACATGTCATGCAATGCGTGTGCGACTGCATATACAGCGGCATACACATTGTGCGTCACATGGAAATTATCCACATCGTATTCAGCTGGATCCAAGTGACTGAAACGGGTCTTATCCTTACAAGTTTTATTACTTGATAAATAACAAAAGAATGTGTCTTTCCAGACATTCCTGAGTATTGTGCTTTCGTTATACTTACTGATATCACCACTAAGGAGGAATTCTCGTAGACCTGGGATATTCCTTCTATGCCCCATAACACTCAGAGAACCATTAAATAGGTATATGTAATCATCACTGAAATAACTACGGAAAATAGTTGGAGCTGAAGGTAAAATTATCATTTTGCCAGTTGTTTGCATTTTTATCATTAAATCAAGTAAACAAAGAAATACCATTGCACTGGCATTTATAATTATCACTGTGCTGCTAGATTTCTTAATGTCACCTATAGCTTTATTATAGCTGTTGAAACCAACGTCTATATAGTTAATGTATGTGATGAATTCCACACAACCTCCACTGCTGACTATGGCATCTTGCAGTTCCAAGGTTTTTCTCACATTACTCTCATTGTCTGAGGCAACGATCCCAACCCATCGCCAGCCAAAGTGCTGTAATAGCAGAGCGATGGCTTTAGAGTGGAATTTTTCATTAGGTGTCATTTGGAAAAGTGAGGGGAAATATATTCTGTTAATGAAGAAAGGATCTATATATCCATAAGTGATCTGTATGGAAAATGAGAAGAATATATCAAAAAGCAAATAATTACAAAAACATTTTTTCAATTTTTTATAAATAATATACAGATATTCTTGCGTGCTGCTATTTAAAGTATGTGCTAGGTTTCAGTATCTAAGCACACACCTCAGGTTTTGGAAGCTAGAAAATCGGGTACAAATACATTTTCTACTTTTAATTTTTATAAGTTTGGCTTTCAAAACTACTAATGTAAGTTTGTTCATTTTTAAAACATTATATAAACAGTATGATTTCTAACATTTGATAAAGTAAAAATTAAGCACATAAGGGCATATATAATATATAAGATAAAAATAATATTAATACATTATTATATATATTGCGAGTATGAGAGGTAGTCTAATATCATTTTTTTTTTAAATAAATCTTCATAAGATCCAATTCAAAATTAAATTATATTAGAACCATAATATGTATTTAGTAATGCCATCTGGTGAGAAGAAAATATTCCAATATCTTATTTGTTTCCTCGATTTCAGGAGTAATGAACATTCCTCAGTAAGCAGCTATATTATAGTCTAGCAATAAAATAGAAAGCTATAATAAATATTGGGCTATCATGCTCGGTACTGATATGTCTCTCACTGAGATGTGAAAGTGGACAGACGTTTCTGTTTCTCCAACACTAGTGAGAAACTCTATAAAGTATTTTAAATTAAGTATGGTGGTAGAAAATGTAAATATTAGAAGTATATAAAACTGAGAGGAACACTGACAAGAAAAATTATATAAAGCAAAGAGATCTAGATGGTCAGTAGATACCAGAATGAGTGATTTACTCCATGTCAGAGCGAATCTTAAACCGGGAGAACTGGGCTAAGCAGATGTGGTTTGTAGATTATGGAGTCGGATCGGAAGAGTCCACTCATGAACAAGGATGCCAAAGATACTTAAGGATTATGACATTTCTAGCTTTAGAGATGACCCTGTGCAGAAATCCTTTGGGGTCTGTTTCTTGTAACCATCTGCCTCATGGGAACCTGTATAAAGTATAATATTATTGGTCTGGCTCAGAGCATTTCACTTACGTCTGTACCAACTGCCAGATACCAAGAGATGAAAGAAAGTTTACAGCGGTCATGAGGAACAATAACAATTTTAGAAATGTCATTACTTTCTTTAATTACTTCTGCACCCTGGTCAAACAGCCATTAAGATCACGAACCAACTGGGCTGCTGGATGGATAAATTCCCCATTAATGTACATCTAAGGTCTGACATTATGTAGAACATGGCATCAAACGTCACTCTCAGTCTTTTATCTGAGGAAGGTCCATTGGCACACTGCACTATTCACACAAGCTCCAAACCTAGAGACGATGACCAGATATGATCAGCTCTGCCCCCATGACAGTGGGAAATCTATTAAGAGAGTGAAGCCAAAAGAAGGCCTCCCAAACATCAACCCTGTTTTCATCCCTTATCAAGTGCCAAACCCACTGTCCCCACTCCATCTTTACTTTCATCAGAAGTCTCTGTTCCTTCTTTTGCATCTATTGTTCCCTATTGACACCCCACTCTCCTGATACTATATTCTATTGGTACATCACCATCCCTTCAGCTACAGGAACCTCTATAACAGTCACAAGCTGCTGAATGTATCTCTTCCCTGGTGGTTATGGATCAGGCTAATAAAGAGAAAAGGATCTGGAGAGAATACCAGAAAGAGTACACCCATACAATCAGGTCTGAGTTCAGAAATAGATGGCATTGAAGGTTAACTAGAGGTAGCAGCCACAGTATAGTCATATGAACTAGATATACCCCTCTAATTTTTCCATCCATCAAAAATTAGCATCTTTAAGATTTTCACCTTCTAAATACTTGGATATCACTGAGGAACCAGGTGCTTCCTCCATGCTGCTAAGTTAGATGGTCATTGGGGCAGAATATGGTGGGTCCTGTTTTGAGGACTCAATACTTTATCTGACTGAATTGTTTTTCTCATCTATTTAGTTCCTAGAAGACTTGGGCAAAGTGGTCGGTACTACCTTTGCTCTTGGAATTTGAACTGGATGCTGCTAAAATAGAAGACAGCTGTTCACTAAAAGGACATAAATTCCTGTACACAAGATATGTCAGATTATTGACCAATTGCCATCGTACCTTGGATACCCACAACCCAGCTCCCCAAAATAAAACACTTGACACCAATATGGGTATAAAAACTGGTCACAGTATCTTTATTATCATTAACATGATAACCAAAACCAACTTTAAAACATCAACCAAAAACCCACTAGTGCTTGCCCATCCTACTCAACATACCACCCCTCAGGGGACCCCGTGCCCCTAGAGGTTCCTCCTTCTTCACCAACGCAAGAGGGCAAGCACTACCATCACAAACGCATATCATGTGCGTTCCGCCATCAAAGCAACATTTTTCATTATCCTTATCAATTCATTGATTGGCATGTTACCTAGGTCATTCCCCCCTGTGTATATTAAAAGCTTTCTTTAAAACTGATACAAACTGAAACTGTGATAAAGGGTCTCCCATCCTCATGCTTTAAAAATGACTTATATCTAGATACCAACCAACAAGGGCATGCCAAATTAGAAATTGGATGCAAATAGATATATACACCCTTCCCATAAATGTCAATTTTTGACCGCCTAAACAGTAGGACCAATGACTTCCCTAAATCCTCCACATCCTCATCCTGAAGACCCCCCATCACTTATTCTGACTTACCAATTCACTTATACGGAATGCCTCAAAGGAAGCAAGTGAAAAAGCCGTTTGAAATAATATGACATCTTAAGCTAAACTACAGACCGTTTCAAGCTCTCCACACAAAGATTGCAGCACCTTAAATGATATCGGTCTTCTTGTATCCTTTCTCTTACTCACCCTCTTCAATCCTTTTAACTCTTGCCTGATACAAAAATGTTTTGTAACATCTGGCCTCCTTTGCAGCTTCAACATGAAGGCCAGTGCTGTTACCTTTCTCCCAACCACAGACGGGGATATTCCCCGCTCCTGGCATCGCAGCACAAATGCAACAAGGGTACTTAGATCATTCAAATTCACGCCCTTGTCTCTAGCTAAATTTTCCTCAAACTCCTTCCATTCTTGCAAAACTTTTTTTGTAACTCTTCCAAGTGGTTGGAGATAGTGAATTCCTTATTTACACCACTAGCTCCATGCTCCCATGTTCCATAGATGGTGTGGCAACTGAAGCCCTACCTTGGACACTAGTGGTGCCACCTGCTTGAAGCGATCCCACTGGAATGAAGACAATCCATCTGCTATTACATTCTGAACACCTGGAACATGCTTTGCCCTGAAGTTAATATTACACTGCATGCACCTCAGTACCAAATGCCTCATTAACCTTATTACCTGTACTGAGTTGGCTGATAGCGAATTAACCGCCTGGACAACCCCCATGTTGTCACAATGAAATACCATCTGCTGATCTCTCAGTTGGTCACCCCAAATAAACATGGCTACCACTACTGGGAAGAGTTCAAGAAAGACCAAATTATTTATAGGCCTAGTGCTCCCCACTCATCTAGCCATCTTTCCACGCACCTTTGATCTCTCAAGTAAGCCCCAAATCCCTCACTCCCTGCCACATTTGTAATTAGCTCTAGTTCACTGTTGTTTATGGTGGCTGCTGGGATAAGGCATTTTCAGTTAAATTGATCCAAAAATGCCCTCCATACCCTTAGATCCTCCTTCATTTGCCCGGTAATCTGGACAAAATGATGAAGTTGCCATACACCAGCAGTCGCCAAAGACAAACGCCTAGAAAAATATCCTTCCCATAGATTTTATCCTACATGCAAAGTTTCATTTTCCTAGTAGTGATTGAAGAGGGTCACTTTCTTTGCTCACAGCATTTTGCTAACTTTTCCTTTGAGGTCAAGTAGGTTATCATCAGGAAGCTGACACTCCAATCTCACTGAATCAATTGTAATGCACAAAAAACTAAGCACCGTACACAGCCCCTCGGTTTTCTCTTTCGCAATTGGAATCAGGAAATCCTTTGCTACTGCCATATAAACATCCATAAATTCCTCACAGAACCTGGAGCCCTCCTGTCCTATGAATAGGAAATCATCTAAATAATGGACTATGGAATCTGATCCAGAATTAACCTGCACCAACCAATGAACAAAGCTTAAAAAAAATCACACAAGAGAGAGCACCCCATTGGCAAACAGAAGACGACATAATAATTGCGCTGAAAATGGCAAACCAGGAGATGCTGAGTCTCCTCGTGTACTGGAAGCAATCTGAAATCAGATTCAATGTCCACCTTTGCCAACTAGGCACCTCTGCCCACTGTGTGAACTAGCTTTAGAGCCTGATCAAAAGGGGTGTACTTCATGGATGACAAATCCCTATCAATCTCATCATTTACAGATCCCCCTATAGGGTAGGAAAGATGATGGATCAACCTATATTAACCTGGCTCCTTTTTTGGTACCACCCCCATGGATGAAATCCTTAAGTTTGGGATGGATGGCACCCGAATTGGGCCGGCCATCCATCCCAAAAGATAACTCCTTCGCCATTTTTTCTTTTACCACACTGGGGAATTGACCCGCCGATTTTAAATTAGGGGGAACAAACAACAATTTTGGGAATGTTTTGAATGGGATAATGAAACCTACATTGAAACCCTCCTTTAGCAACCCCACCTTCTTTGTGTAACTGCAATGTCTACCGTACATTTCTAGCCAGGGGCGCATCCTTTCTAACCTAATCAGTGTTCTCGCCTTTGGCAACGGTCTCAGTCTGCTGTGTGGTTCCCTTGAAGCACGAGAACAGTGGGTGTGAATGCCCACACTCGGAGCACTCATGCTTGAATCTGCATGATGATTCTCATATGTATGAGCAGTCTCATTGCAAAGCAAGCTCTCAAAGTGTGACGACGATTCGTAGTTAGACAACTATTATATGTGATATAATAGTTATAAATATTGATAACAAATGGTCACAGAATAAGGCACAAGAATATTCTGGTCTCTTTTCCCCCACTATGCTAGCCAGAATTTTAAACGTCTGTGACCAATTCGTGAAGGTCTTTGGAATTCTCTGAAACCTGCGATTCCTCTCCTCCTCCTCTTTTTAACTCTTATCCAGAGAGGCACCCCCTTTTAGTTCAAAATACTGGTCTAGTGGTACTAATGCAAAGATTTCTAGGAACTACAAGTGGATTTTCCTTTACAGATAAAGACTGATAAATTGCAGAGTGCACTAATTGTGCCCAGGTGAGAGGGGTGTGGCTTGACTGTTTACCTAGCATAAAATGTTTGTGAGCTGTTTTGGGGCCTGTTTACAAGTGGATTTTCTTTTACAGGTAAAGACTGATAAATTGCAGAGTGCTCTAATTGTGCCCAGGTGAGAGGTTTGTGGCTTGGCTGTTTAACTAGTATAAAAGGTTTGTGAGCTGTTTTGGGGCCTGTTTGCAAGTGGATTTTCCTTTACAGGTAAAGACTGATAAATTGCAGAGTGCACTAATTGTGCCCAGGTGAGAAGCCAGAAGTTAGTATAAACGGGAGAAGGGGCGAACTTGTGAGCTTGTGAACATTTTTGGTATCAGGTGCAGTTCTAGTGCACGTGTAGGAGTTTAAATAGGGGTAGGGACTTCAAAGAAAAGGGATGGCAGATTTATAGTGCAAAGGAGGAAAACTTTATACAAATATATTATTTTATATTCTTTATTTTTCCCACTGAAATTTTGTAGACAATAATAATAATCAGTCCAGTGGCAACCTCACTCAGTGTACATCCTGTCATATGTATGTAATACTGGAACAGATGATCCAGGGTCCATACCTCTGTGAGAGGTGTGAGCATGTTGCCTCTCTGGAAGCTCAAATAGGAGATCTGGAGCGGAGAATTGCAGCAGTGATATTGCAGTGATATTGCTCCACTGGAAAGGGGGTTGGTGCTCACTGAGCACAGTTTAGCTGGGCCTAGCATGGAGGGTGGAGTTCTGAGTTGGCAAACACCAACAGATTTGCCAGATTAAGTGAAACTGTTGGGGATGTCCATTCAGGAATGGCAATGCCAGATAGAGCTGTTCCCTCTAACTGCCAGGAGAACAGCTCTACTGGAGGAGAGGGAGGGCAGAATAGGCAGAGCAACAGACAGGTTTTGGTTGTAGGGGACTCTATTATTAGTAAGGTAGACAGGGTGATTTGTCACCCAGATCCCAGCAATCGAACAGTTTGCTGTCTCCCGGGTGCTCGGGTTCGTTATGTTGTGGATCGGGTAGACAAATTATTGGTAGGTGCTGGAAATGAACCGGCGGTCTTGGTACATATTGGTACCAATCACAAAGTTAGTGGAAGATGGAGTGTCCTAAAGAATGATTTTAGAGAACTAGGTAATAAGCTGAAGGCAAGGACCTCCAACGTAGTATTTTCTGAGATACTACCAGTGCCACATGCTAGCCCAGGGAGGCAGAAGGAGCTTATGGAGGTTAATGCGTGGCTAAAGATGTGGGGCACTAAAGAGGGGTTTGGGTTTTTAGAGCACTGGGCTGACTTCTCACTTCAGTACAATCTCTACAGTAGGGATGGATTGCACCTTAATGATGAGGGAACTTTTGTACTAGGGGATAGGATGGTAGAAAGGCTGGAGGAGTTTTTAAACTAGTAGGTGGGGTGGAGGGACTAGATATAAGTAATGGGGTAGAAAGTGTAGAGGGTATAAGGGATGAATTAACAACTCATAGGGAGGTAATGGGGGAGGGGTAGTATAGTCAATAGGGAGGTAGTACTAAGTAATTCAAGTACAGTGGTAGGCACTTCAGAACTACAGACTCATAACATAAGGTGTATGCTTGCTAATGCCAGAAGCTTGCCAGAAAAAATGGGAGAGTTAGAATTATTCGCAGTTAATGAAAAATGGGATTTAATAGGCATTACTGACACATGGTCTAGTCAGAGAAGATATTTATGGTGGACCTAGTGATAGAGCTGAATGTTTGTGGGTAGAGTTAAATAGCGGAGCAGCAAATTCCAAAAGAATATTAGTAGGAGTATGCTATAAACCACCCCAAATATAGCTGAAAATGAGGAAATACAATTATTGTTACAGATTGAAAATGCAGCTAAGCATAGTCAAGTTCTAATAATGGGAGATTTTAATTACCCTGAAATAAACTGGATAAATGAGAACAGCAGTTCATCTAAAGGGAGCAGGTTCTTGAGGAAACTCAGGGATCATTATCTGGCCCAGGTTATACAAGAACCTACTAGAAATGAAGCTATCTTAGATTTACTCATCACAAATAATATTGATATAGTATCAAATGTTGGAATAGGGCAACCTTTGGGAAACAGTGATCACAACACAGTCTCATTTGAGATTGAATTAAAAAAACTAAATTTTAAGGGGCCAACGAAAACTCTTAATTTTAAAAGGGCAGATTTTAACGGTCTAAGGGCAGCAATACAAAGTATAGACTAGGACAGAGAACTGTCAGGTAAATACACTGACCATAAATGGACAACATTTAAATCCTTACTAAATATACATACACATCGGCATATACCGTGTGGGAATAAAAGTAAACTGAGTAAATCCCATCCAATGTGGCTTAACGAAGATTTAAAGTTTAAGATACGGAGTAAAAAACAGGCATTTAAATTATACAAACAAGAGGGGACAGAAACTGCCTTACAGGAATACAAGGAAATCAACAAGGCTTGCAAAAGGGCAATTAGACTGGCTAAAATAGGAAATAAAAAAATAATTGCAAAAGAGAGTAAGACTAACCCTAAAATATTTTTTAAGTATATTAATGGGAAGAAGGCGAGGAAGGAAGCTATAGGAACATTACAATGTGACACAGGCCGTTTGATAATTAGTGACCAAGAAAAGGCAGATGAGCTAAATAGGTTATTTTCTTCAGTTTACACAAGGGAGGTACCAGTGGTTGGGACACAGCAAAATTATGGGGCTACAGTACCTTTGCCAAATAATTGGTTAACACAGGAAGTAATCCAAAAGAGGTTGGAAAAATTTAATGTTACTAAAGCCCCGGGTCCTGATGGATTACATCCAAGGGTACTAAAAGAACTGGGTTCTGTAATAGCCAAACCATTATATTTAATTTTTCAAGATTCACTCAACACAGGGTCTCTACCAGATGACTGGAGAAAAGCTGATGGGATACCTATATTTAAAAAGGGAGCAAGAGCAAATCCGGGAAATTATAGACCAGTGAGCCTCACTTCTGTAGTGGGGAAGTAGGAGTCAACATGGATTTATGAGGGATAGGTCATGTCAAACAAATCTAATTAGTTTCTATGAGGAGGTTAGTAGGAACCTGGATTAAGGCAACTCAGTGGATGTAGTCTTTTTGGATTTTGCAAAGGCTTTTGATACAGTGCCAAATGGGAGACTATTGTGCAAGAGATACAGGAGTTGCAGTAAATATCTGCTCATGGATTGAGAGCTGGCTAAAAGACAGGAAGCAAAGGGTTGTTGTAAATGGAACATACTCCGATTGGACTAATGTGGTAAGTGGGGTTCCTCAGGGTTCAGTATTAAGTCCTCTCCTTTTTAACATATTTATTAATTACTTAGAGGTAGGATTGGAGTGTGGTGTCTCCATTTTCGCTGATGACACGAAGTTGTGCAAGGTAATTAAATCAGAAAGTGATGGGCTTTCCCTCCAAAGGGATTTAGATAAAATTGAGGAATGGGCATCTAAATGGCAGATGAGATTTAATAGGAATAAATGTAAAGTTATGCATCTGGGAAGGAAAAATAGCCATGCAATTTATAATCTTAATGGAGTAAATCTAGGTGTATCAGATATTGAAAGGGATTTGGGAGTGCTTGTGGACAACCACCTAGGTAACAGTGCTCAAAGCCAAGCAGCAGCTGCAAAGGCAAATAAAATATTAGCATGTATTAAGAAGGGTATAGAAACCAGGGAAGCAAATATAATTCGGCCACTATACAAATCTCTATTACGCCCTCATTTGGAATATGGAGTACAATTTTGGGCACCACTTCATAAAAAGGACATTTTAGAGCTGGAAAAGGTACAGAGGAGGGCAACAAAACTAATAAGGGGAATGGAGGGGCTAAGTTATGAAGAAAGACTGACCAAATTAAACTTAATTTCTCTAGAAAAAAGGTGTCTAAGAGGAGATATGATTACCTTATTTAAATACATCCAGGGTCAGTATAAAGATTTGTCAAGGGAGCTTTTTGTGCCAAGAGGTTTTCAACTGACAAGAGGACATCCCTTGAGGTTAGAAGTAAAAAGATTCCACCTTAAAGAAAGAAAAGCGTTCTTCACAGTAAGGGTGGTAAACCTGTGGAATTCTCTACCAGAGGAGGTGGTGACAGCGGATTCGATAGATAACTTTAAAAGGGGACTGGATTTATTTCTAATTACAAAGGGAATTCAGGTTAATCATGGATAATTAGAGAGGCTGCATTGATCGAGGGAGAAGTCCGGTCACCGGTGTCTGGGATCAAGAGGGATTTGATTTTTATATATATATATATATATATAAATATATATATATATATTTTTTAATACAACTAATTAATAAATAGTTAATCTGCATATTGCAGATCGGAGGAGATCTTGAAAGGTTGAACTTGATGGACTGAAGTTCTTTTTTCAACCTTAAATACTATGTAACTATGTAACTATGTAACTCCTGCTTCCATATTTTTTTTTTGAACTTCTGAGCTACGTGCACTCCAAAGGGACCTATCCTATAAAGAGTGGGGGCTGCTAAGGCTGTGTCCACCACCACAAGTGACGTAGAGGGGTTACTCCTACCCAATTTTGAGGCATTACTTACCTTGACTTTCTGCGTGCCCACTTTCTGTTGCTACCTGCAATGCCGGAACCCATGCCTGCGTCACTGACTGGGCTCCCTCCAGCTTAGCCAAAACCGTCTTTAATAACTCTACTATTGTGTCTGACTGTAATACTAGGTCCCCTTGCCTTTTGCCTCCACCTCCAGAGTGTTTTGTCTGTTATGTGTGTGTGAATGAGTGCAAGGCACTCACCGCCAGCATTGGGTGTTGGGATCCTGCTGCCTAGTACCTAGATCAGGGTCCCTGATTTGTTCCCCAAGCAACGCTTCCATCTGGCCTTGTCCCCTGCTATCACTCAGTCCACCATCCAACAGCCTGGGCTGTGGCTGGCCCACACAACCAGCTGCCACATCCTCCAGCTCCTGCAGGACACTGTCAGACCCAGCATCAGGCCTCACTGCTGCAGCTGACACCTTCCTTGTGCTGGGCACAGAACTCAGATCATGGGAGACCCGTGACTTATCCTGTCCTTGCTCCCCGTAGTCTCCTGGGGCCATTGTCTAGTCTCTAGAAGTGACACTGACGTTACTTCTAGTTGCTCCATTTTCTTCCCTCTTTCATGCTGTGTGCCATAAAGTGCCTCCTGCTGCAGCTCCACTTTCTCTGACCTCCTCAATGCTCCCAGTCAGGGTACCCTCAGCTTGCTAGATGGTCCCATCCCCTGCCTCTTGGTCCCCGACATCCCACTAGCCAGACTCCTGGCCCACCCACGCGCTGGCTATTCAGGGTCCTACAGCCTGCTGATGGACACAGCCATCTCCTGGATGGGCCTGGTGGGCTAGAGCTTAGCCTAACTGGAGGCCTTGATCACCTGGCTGGATGCTGACTCAGGGCAACAGGTAAGATGGCCGCCGATATGGGGGAGAGGGGCGGGGGGGAGGCGTGGATTCACCACTAGAGATGGGGGGGCTGGAGGTAACTACAATGGGAGGGGACTGGCACTAATAGGGGGAATTCTTGATATGGAGGCAACCAAAGATGACAGCCAATCCTGATCCTTGATGGCTGCTGCCTGCTTAATCTGCTTAATCTGGATTATTACAATCTAACAATATATACTTCTATTTTTGCATTTATTTAAGAATTATTTTTGTTATTTATTATTTATTTGTGTGGGTTCCTATGTATTCTCCAAATATTCAAATTAGTTAATTAACTAATTGTTTTTTTCATTTTTCATAATGTAAGTGAAACGTGCAACATTCTCATGTACATACATATATTGCCCAACAAGTATAGGCTGTATAAATATCAAATATGTAGTCCTATCCTTCTCCTGTCAGCTATTAAACACTTAATAATATGGATTAGAACATTTTTATTGAGACTGCTAAGTGTTTTATGCATAAATATAATTTCCTCCACAAATAACTGGTGGTATAACCATGTTCTACTTATAAATGTTGCTTATTATAACACAACATTTCTAAGGCATCCCTATCCAAATGCATTACCATTTGAGGGGTGTTGGTAGCCCACTGTCTCTTGATACATCTATGAACTATACATAACATTTGCCTGAATGTTATTTAGAGGGATACACTTTGTTATTACGTTATTCCTAATATTAGTAACTCTGAAGATTTGGAATGCTTTGTATGTTTGTGATCTAATTAAGTTTATTCCAAACCATGGACATCTTACTGCAATGTCAAATGCAATTCGGCCTGTGGCATTTTGGACATAATTCACTGCTACTTCCTACACATTTGGAAGACATTAATGGGGACATGTATGAACGATGTGATATGAGGAAAATGTTTGCTGCTCTAAGCATCACCTCTATATGTTACCTGGGTGTTGTTACTTTAGGTATTGCTGGGATATAGTTTCCCAGGAGCTTGCTTCATACCCACTACATTGACAAGGTTTCTTTAGTTTAAAATATGTCCTTAGAAAACAGTATACGTTGCCTTGCAAAAGTATTCACCCCCCAAGGCATTTTTCATCTTTTGTTGCCTTGCAACCAGGAATTAACATGGATTGTTTGAGGATTTGCATCATTTAATTTACAGAACATGCCCACTACTTTGAAGATTTTTTTTTGTTTATTGTGAAACAAACAGCAAATAGGACAAAA
Organism: Discoglossus pictus; assembly: GCA_027410445.1. Taxonomy (NCBI): domain Eukaryota; kingdom Metazoa; phylum Chordata; class Amphibia; order Anura; family Alytidae; genus Discoglossus; species Discoglossus pictus. Next base: position 7,466,035 of record CM050175.1, on the reverse strand, counting down.
TAACAGAAAAAGTCAATGTGCATAACTATTCACCCCCCTAAAGTCAATACTTTGTAGAGCCACCTTTTGCGGCAATCAAAGCTCCAAGTCACTTTGGATATGTCTCTATGAGCTTGCCACATCTTACCACTGGAATTTTTGCCCATTCCTCCTGGCAAAACTGCTCTATCTCCTTCACGTTGGATGGTTTGCGCTTGTGAACATCAATCTTTACGTCTGACCACAGATTTTCTATTGGATTAAGGTCTGGGGTGTGACTCGGCCATTCCAACACATGTACATGTTTCCCCTTAAACCACTCAAGTGTTGCTTTAGCAGTGTGTTTGGGGTCATTGTCCTGCTGGAAGGTGAACCTCCATCCTAGCCTCAAATCACACACAGAGTGGTACAGGTTTTGCTCAATAATATCCCTGTATTTAGCACCATCCATCTTTCCCTCAACTCTGTTCAGTTTCACAGCCCCGGCTGCTAAAAAACATCCCCACGGCATGATGCTGCCACCACCATGTTTTACTGTGGGGATGGAGTTCTTTGGGTGATGTGATGTGTTGGGTTTGTGCCAGACATAGCGTTTTCTTTGATGGCTAAAAGGCATGGACTGAATAAAAGTTTAAACTTAATCAAATTTCCATTAACTGCTACTCCAATAAATAAGATATCTAAGGAATTATTACCTTTTCTGAAAGATGAGTGGGCAAATTGTTGTATACAAAACATTAAAGACCTATATAAAGGAGATAATTTGAAAACATTTTAATTTATCTGTAAGGAAAAGAATATACAAAAAGAGAACTGGTTAATTTTTAATAGGTTATATATTGCTATTCTGAACTCTAGTTATAAATTAGTGGAAAATAGAAACGTAATGGCTCAGTAGGAGAAGGGAAAGAAAAAGTATCCTTTTGTCTGTAAGTGCACACCCTCTGCCCTAATGATAATATAGAACAGCAGATAAGTAAAACTTAACGTTTATTGATTGATATTAAAATATATGGTACAATCGTGTAATTCTGACGAGATCCTATGCGTAGTGAAATCTGAAAAGATTATAAGGACTATCTTAATTAATAAATAGAATTGGGGAACTGTAGAAGTGACCACTAAATCCTCTGGTCTAGAGTGATAAATGACTATAAAGTGCAATGATAATAATGTGGAAGTACTGATAGATGGCAGAAATACAGGTCCAGACTATGAGACCTATATGTTTGCTCTATACAATTATAAAGTGGCTTGTGCTAATAATAGTGAATATAGTGATATCACTTATAAGTATTGCACCTTCATATAGCTTGGAATTAACGTATTATAAAGTGCTTAGTGCCAATATAAATAGAATTGATAGGATATAATATAGGTGCAACAAACATAAAGTGCTAGTGCTTGCTGAGGATATGGATCAATAACACAGTATAACTAAGTTAAGAAAGTCCAATATTAATAATTTTTATAAATGATCAGTGTCACTACATGGTCAGAAACGTGCGTCGGGTTGCACGTTCTACGCCGCGTTGCTACGTCATGACGTCATACGTAGACGCCTAGACCACGCGCGGATAGCTAAGGGACTCAGGAGCTGTGTAAACTACACAGAATCATAACTAAATCGAAAGATCGAATAATATAATTCCCACACGCTTCAAATTTATAAATTATACTTTATATTAAGCATCAAGCGAATGTGGAATTAGACAGGTCTCTATCCAGCTCCTCAGTCCATGTAGTGACACTGATCATTTATATAAAAATTATTAATATTGGACTTTCTTGACTTAGTTATACTGTGTTATTGATCCATATCCTCAGCAAGCACTAGCACTTTATGTTTGTTGCACCTATATTATATCCTATCAATTCTATTTATATTGGCACTAAGCACTTTATAATATTCCAAGCTATATGAAGGTGCAATACTTATAAGTGATATCACTATATTCACTATTATTAGCACAAGCCACTTTATAATTGTATAGAGCAAACATATAGGTCTCATAGTCTGGACCTGTATTTCTGCCATCTATCAGTACTTCCACATTATTATCATTGCACTTTATAGTCATTTATCACTCTAGACCAGAGGATTTAGTGGTCACTTCTACAGTTCCCCAATTCTATTTATTAATTAAGATAGTCCTTATAATCTTTTCAGATTTCACTACGCATAGGATCTCGTCAGAATTACACGATTTTACCATATATTTTAATATCAATCAATAAACATTAAGTTTTACTTATCTGCTGTTCTATATTATCATTAGGGCAGAGGGTGTGCACTTACACACAAAAGGATACTTTTTCTTTCCCTTCTCCTACTGAGCCATTAGGTCATTTATATCCTCAAGGAGCACCCCTTGTCTATATCCCAGATTTTTTCCTCATACCTAGAGCCACCTATCCTTTCTATTTTGTGAAAATAGAAACGTAACAGATTTCGAGGTATCATTATGTGATATTAAAAGTAAGCAAACTATAACTGTCTTAAAAATATAAAACTATTAACTGAAAATATAAAATCTGTAAGAATGATAAAATGGGAACAAGACTTTCAAAAGGAATGGGATGAGAAGATCTGGCAGAGAGCGTTTAATATCACTGAAGAATATATTAAGTGTAGTTCGCTTAGAGAAATCCAGTTTAAAATAATACAAATATGGTATATTACACCAAAGAAAATTGCCCTGATAAACACACAAAATCATTCAGGTAATTGTTGGAGATGTCTGAAGGAGATAGGATGACACAAACATATGTGGTGGTCATGTCCACTTATTCTAGATTTTTGGGGTAATTGTATTACTCAAACTTCTAAAGTCATCAAATTTAAGTTAGAATTGTCACAAGAAATTATTCTATTTCACTTTTTTTCAGGAAAATATCTTAAAGACTAAGATTCACATGATAGTTTATATCTTGATGGTAGCGAAATGATTGATCATTCTAAATTGGAAGAAAGAAAGTTTACCAACCTGGGAAGAGATAAAAGTAGGATTTGGTAGAAATGCACAAATAAACCTGGATTTCATTAGTTACAATAGAGATAAACAATTTAAAAATAAGATGGTCTTTGTGGATCATATAAATACATAACAAAAAGTATAAGATCCTTTTGTTACCTCCACGCACAAACCTTGAGTCGAATTCCCACGAGGCGATTTTCTTTTGAAAATGTTTCTTTTTTTTTCTTTTTCTTTTTCACTCTTTTTTTCTTTTTTCCCCCTTATTTTATTACTAGCGACTTGCCTGTCAAAAAATGACGGTCAATAAAAGAAAGTGTTGAAATGCTGTTTGCCACACAATGTGAGTGTACTGTGTGCCTCAACTATATAGACCCCTCTAACACACTAATAAACGCATGTAATAACCCTATGAGTGCCATGAGGGTCATCCAGGACCCTCATGACCTAAAGTGTAAACACTACACCATTTTAACCCGGTCACTTATGGGGGTCTATCCAGACCCTCATAAGCCTCTATTTAACCCCATCAGTCCCATAAGGGTATATTATGACCATTATGGGCCTGTTACAACCCAACATTAACCACATAAGTGCCATGATGGTCCTCGAGGACCATCATGACACTAAGTATAAACACTACACTGCACTATACCCCCCCAATAAAACATTAAATATCAACTCAACACCCTCCTCACTAACACAATAAAAAAAAACTAAAGTCATCAAAAATCAAAAATCTACATTACATAAAATAAAAAAAACGAAAATCACAAAAAATAAAAATGTACATTACAGAAAAAAAAACTAAGTCACAAAAAATAAAAAAAGGAACATTATAGAAAGACAGGGACATCGCGGGGAGGTAAGTACAATGTAGATTATATTTATTTTATTATGTTTTATGTGTTTATGTATGTGTATTAATGTTATGTTTTTTTTTAACAGGTGCCAGACCGGAGAACAGTAAAAGAATAAAAACAGGACATGCTGGAAAGTTGAGTAAAATATTTAGAATATTTAGAATGTTTATTTATTTACTGTAAATGTGTAGCACTATATATATTTTTTTTTCCCTAGGTGGCTGATCTGAATGGACATCTGCAAAGGTAAGTGGTCTTAATTATTTTATTTTAGTTTAGAGTTAGATTATTTTATATATAGATAGCATTTATTGTATGTTAGCTAGGGGTATGTTTTTTATATAGATAGCATAGTGTGTATTGTATATTAGATTGTGTTATTTATTTAGATAGATTGGAGGGTGTATATTAGATAGATAGGATGTATATTAGATTATGGTATTTATTTAGATAGATTGGGGGATCTATATTAGATAGATAGGATGTATTGTATATTAGATAGGGGTGTATTGTATTGTATTGTATTATATTGTATGTATTGTAATGTATGTATTACATATTTGAGCCTCGTTTTCGTTTTTTTTTCGGCTGCAATTTTTTCTCTCGCTTAGGGGATTTTCGTGTCTGAACTCAGGAATTTGGACTTAAATGGAGGTGTAACTTCACTAAGCTTTTTATGTATTGAATGTCTGTGTAAATTCATCCTTAAGTGCAGTTTTGGCCGATTTCTCCAATGTAACAGCCTGTACCACATAATGTGTATATTGCATGTATACAATCCTTTGATGTTGTTATGTGTGGCTGTGCTATCTTATTCACACAAATACATAAACCTGGCTGTTTAGTTTCTCTTTCTATTTTCTGCTATGTTCAACTTATTCAGAGCTTGCACTCTCCAAATCTGGGTTCACCTCCTCTCTCATCCAGTCCTCTCCAGGTGTCCCAATCATCACCTCATACTGAGTGCTTTAACCCTTTTACCTCGATGACAGGGCATAATGATTTCTATAACCTCACACTGATATATAACATATTTACCCTATATATTAATATATATATATATATATATATACATATATATATATATACATATATAAATATACCCTGTATCACTATATGTATAAATATATATATATATATATTTATATATATATATATATATATATATATATATGTATTGAATACATTTTCTGTACTGTAGAGAGTTTCTCTTACTCTTTTGCTCCCCATAAACAAAACGATTGCTAAATAATTGCTATATCACATATATAGTTGTGAGCATACGAGCCGTTGCTCATGCTTGTGGGCTCGCACAGCGAGCCCGCAAGAACTGCGTCCCTCGCAAAGCGAGGGACGTAGGTCCCCGCAAATGCGGGTCCTCGCCAAGCGAGGGGCCGAATTTGCGGTGGTGGAAGGTCCATCGTCGGCAACACACACACACACATACACATGCAAGACTTTTAACAAAAAAAAACCTCAAAGGCGCCTCACACGACTTAGAAAAAAAAACTGCATCTTACACGTAAAATACAACTGCGTCCCTCGCAAAAAAATACGGCCGCCTCGCAAAAAAAATAGGGCCGCGAAAAGAGCCATTCCCAACACGCAAAACCAACTGAAAACGGCGCGCATGAAAACATCACAAACACAAAAAATAAACACAACGAACACATAAAAAGCTTACTTACAGCAAGGGGGGGCATCCAGTACCTCCAAAAGTTAATTTACACGTCCATTTAAGTCCAAAAAAACGAGTTTAAACTTCCGAAAATCACCTAAGCAAGAGAAAAAATGGCCACCGAACAAAACGAAAACGATGCTTCAGACGTAACTATACTACAGTGACTCGCAAGACTGAAATACATACTATGCGGAACATACCACACTGATATTAACCACCATTTTGAAAACTACTACGCACAAAATGGCGGATGGATTGCAAATTGTAAGCTGGAACGCAAATTGCGCATGCGCATTGCGTTCTAATGGTCTAAGGCACTTGAAAGTTTATAAATACTGCCTATTTTCCAAAAAATTCTACATTTCTACTCAGGTGATGAACGGAGTGACTGGATAGTTAACTGCTGCTGTTACTTGAGAAGAGAATTGTTTCCTAATTTCCTACTTTACAATGTGCAAATTACAACTGAGAGGTAAGCTATGATATATTACATTTTATTATCAAGACAGGACAAAAAAAAAAAAACTTTAAGTATGAAAATGTCATTCATGTATAGTGATATGTGACACGCACATTTATGTGTATAGCCCCCGCAACAAACGAATCTTAATCCAAACTAATTAAACAACTATATTTAAATGACATTACAAAAAAAATATTATTTTACTATTAAAATATCATTCATGTATAATGATATGTGACACGCACATATATGTGTATCATGTATACTCACATGTCACACACTTCATTTAACTATTAAAATATGATTCATATTCATTCATATGTGACACGCACACAAAAAAAAACTTTAACTAGGAAAATGTGGTTCATGTATAGTGACATGTGGCACGCACATTTATGTGTATAGCCCCTAGAAGAAACTAATCTTAACCCAAACTAATTAAACAAGTATAATTAAATGACAGTAAAAAAATAAATAAATAAAAAACTATTAAAATATGATTCATGTATAGTGATAGTGTAGGACCGGAAAAAAAACTAATGTTAATTGAAACTAATTACAGAAGTATATTTAAATGACATTAATTTATTGGAATTCAATATATCACCTAAAGCTCAATCTTTCTCCTTTTTTTTACTATTCAAACAGACTGCATCGCCAGCGTCACTCAAGAATTTGCACCGTCTATTGTCAACCACAATCCCTTTTAAAGAACACCAAGAAAGAAGAGGTAAGATAGAAAAATACATTACATACTAAAAAAGACCATGCTTTGCTAAATCAAAAAGAAGAAATATACAATTAACCATTTCACTTTATTTTTCAAACATACACTACAAGAAGACCGGCAGATTAAGATTGGCAGGAGACACTTCAATAGAGGTAAAGTATAACAGGTACAAAAAAGAAAGGAACTATATATGTTTAATGGCCGCCAATATAACAAATGCAGCAACCAAAAAGTGGTAAACACAAAATAGGATAATGCTAAAAATATAGCCAGAATATCAAAATTTGAAAAAACATTCATTTGCACTGTAGAAAAACATTTACGCTTCATAAAAAAGACTAATTAAGCAAATCAAGTAGGCAACATATGGTAGACACAAATAGGATTGTACAAAAAAACACACAAACACATAGCAAAGTAAATTAATATTCTTCTTTAATGTTTAAGAACATATAAGCCTTACAAAGAAGCCTAAATAAGCATACCAAAAGGGGTAGACACAAAATAGGATTGTACCAAAAATCACACAAACACATAGCAAACTAAATTAATAGTCTTCTTTAATATTTAAGAATCTATAAGCGTTACAAAGAAGCCTAAATAAGTATACCAAAAGTGGTAGACACAAATAGGATTGTACCAAAAATCACACAAACAAATAGCAAAGTCAATTAATATTCTTCTTTAATGTTTAAGAACCCATAAGCCTTACAAAGAAGCCTAAATAAGCATACCAAAAGTGGTGGAGAAAAAAAGGATTGTACCAAAAATCACACAAACACATAGCAAACTAAATTAATATTATTCTTTAATGTTTAAGAACCTATAAGCCTTACAAAGAAGCCTAAATAAGCATACCAAAAGTAGTAGACACAAAACAGGATTGCACCAAACATCACACAAACACATAGCAATCAATTAATATTCTTCTTTAATGTTTAAGAATCTATAAGCGTTACAAAGAAGCCTAAATAAGTATACCAAAAGTGGTGGACACAAATAGGATTGTACCAAAAATCACACAAACACATAGCAATCAATTAATATTCTTCTTTAATGTTTAAGAATCTATAAGCGTTACAAAGAAGCCTAAATAAGTATACCAAAAGTGGTGGACACAAATAGGATTGTACCAAAAATCACACAAATAGCAAAGTCAATTAATATTCTTCTTTAATGTTTAAGAATCTATAAGCGTTACAAAGAAGCCTAAATAAGTATACCAAAAGTGGTGGACACAAATAGGATTGTACCAAAAATCACACAAACAAATGGCAAAGTCAATTAATATTCTTCTTTAATGTTTAACAACTTATAAGCCGTACAAAGAAGCCTAAATAAGCATACCAAAAGTGGTGGACACAAAAGGATTGTACCAAAAATCACACAAACACATAGCAAAGTAAATTAATATTCTTCTTTAATGTTTAAGAACCTATAAGTCTTACAAAGAAGCCCAAATAAGCACACCAAAAGTGGTAGACACAAGACAGGATTGTACCAAAAATCACACAAACACATAGCAAACTAAATTAATATTCTTCTTTAATGTTTAAGAATCTATAAGCGTTACAAAGAAGCCTAAATAAGTATACCAAAAGTGGTGGCCACAAATAGGATTGTACCAAAAATCACACAAACAAATAGCAAAGTCAATTAATATTCTTCTTTAATGTTTAAGAACCTATAAGCCTTACACAGAAGCCTAAATAAGCATACCAAAAGTGGTAGACACAAAACAGGATTGTACCAAAAATTACACAAACACATAGGAAAGTAAATTAATATTCTTCTTTAATGTTTAGGAACCTATACGCCTTACACAGAAGCCTAAATAAACATAAAAAAAGTGGTGGACACAAATAGGATTGTATCAAAAATCAAACTAACAAATAGCAAAGTAAAATAATATTCTTATTTACTGTTTACCAACCGATAACCCTTACAAAGAACTCTAAATTTCTATACCAAAAGTGGTGAACACAAATAGGATAATGCTAAAAACATTGCAATCATATCCAAAATAAGAAAAACTTAATAATTACAGTATTAAAAAAGAATAACTGGAATATATAAATACATTTAAATTATTTTGAAAAGGTTGAACAAAAATAAAGCATAGCAGAAAAATTCACCATAACAGATACAATACACAAAAATAATGACATTTTTTCTTTATTACAAATACATTCAAATAAAATAACATTTTCATTTTTCTTTTACAACAGATACTGAGTGAAGACCATCGGACGAGGACTTTCAACAGAGGACCAGACCATCGGACGAGGACTTTCAACAGAGGACTACACCATCGATGAGGACTTTCAACAGAGGACCAGACCATCAGACGAGGACTTTCAACAGAGGACCAGACCATTGGACGAGGACTTTCAACAGAGGACCAGACCATCGGACGAGGACTTTCAACAGAGGACAAGACCATCGGACGAGGACTTTCAACACAGGACCAGACCATCGGACGAGGACTTTCAACAGAGGACCAGATCATCGGAGGAAGACTTTCAACACAGGACCAACAAAGATTCTGCTTCAAATCACACTTCAACCAAGGTACAGTATAACAAGTAAAAAAAGAGAAAACGAAATAAACATGTTTGCTCTGCATCAATGTCAACAGAAAAAAATAAATAAATAAACAACCACCACTAACTATAACTTTTAACAAAATATAACTAACACATTTCTCATCTATCTCTTATTTGTCTTTTATGGCCAATAAAGTTTAACAGTAAATCCAAACTTCAATGTAGCCAGAACAAAAATAAATTAGCATAGTCCAAAAAAGGCTCAAAACAGAGACTCAATAAAATTTGTCATTCTAAATTTCCAGTCCTAGGCCCTCATTCAATTTGGACAATTGAATAGTGCTCTAAATAGGCACATAACATATTTTTTTAAATAAGTTTTTAGTTTGTGAAAACCTTGCTTTTGGATAGATGTTTACTAACTAAAAACTTCTTTAAAAAAATATGTTATGGGCTTATTTAGACCCCTATTCAATTGGCCAAATTGCAATTGAATGACGGCCCTAATGTACAATATTAAGTATAAAACGTAACCACACACAGCAAATAGAATAAGACTACAAATAGTACTAACAACAAAAAATAACAATAGAAACATTTTCAGAGACACAACATATAAGCCTTGAAATAAAATATAAAAATACTATTATAACAATCCCATGTACAATAAATTACAAAGACTCATTTATGCCCTCTACTATTCCTATAAGCCAAAAAAAAAAACATAGTCCAGAAAAGTCTCAAAACACAGAGTGAATGAAATTTGTCATTCTAAATTACCAGTCCTAATGTACAATATTAACCATACAACATAACCACACACATACAATAGAATAGGAATACAAAGAGTACTAACAACACAAAAAAATAGAAACATTTTCACAGCCCCAACATATAAGCCTTTAAAGAAAATATAAAAATACTATTAGAACAATCCCATGTACGATAAATTACAAAGACTAATTTCTGCCCTCTACTACACCTATAAGCCAAAAGTACAACAAACAAAAAAAAAATAACAAACAAAAAAAATAGACCTACTATATCTCCAAGAAACTATAGTGTAATTACCTTGAGTATGCTATGCATGTAAGGCAAAAAATACAACCTACCAAATAAAGTAAAAGGAAAAAAATAAAAAACACTTATTTAACAGTACTAAGAAAGTACCACTACAATCAACTAGAATTACATAGAAAAAAACTGTTGATAAGAATTTTTTGTAAAAACAAACTTAACATCTCAAAATAAACTAATGATACATTATTTTTTTTTACAGATTAACATGCCTGATAACGAGAGTAAACAAGAAAAGAAAATGACACCAAGCTAGAGAACGACGACAGAGAGCAGACATCCAGCAGACTCCGGAGCAGATGGAAATTCGACGAGAAAAAGAACGCAAAAGACTTGCAAGCAAAAGACTATCAGTTGCACAAATTAAAGACATACCAAAAAAAGCCACAAAAAACAAAGCATTTACAACCTTTTCCTGAAACATTACATGACATTTTACCTAAACCAATATAACATATACCAAGAAAAGCCACGGAAAAAACAAAGCATTTAGAACCTTAAAACATTATTTGACATTTCACCTGATGAATATGAAAGTCAAACTCCTATATGCTTTGCAAATTGTCCTTAACTAAAGTCTTTAACAGTAGAGGTTCAAAGTTGTGGGGACATGACTACTCAATGTCAGTTTTGTGAGGCTTATTATTTTAAACAGGAGAGACCCAGAGATGGCCAATTTATTAGTTGCTGTCAAAAAGGCAAGTTCCAACTTCCAGAAAGAAAATAATTTCCAATCTATTTACAAAATATTATGACTGAACCTACTTTTCTAAACTACAAACATTTTAAGACAAACGTAAGATCCGACAATAGTGCCATATCCTTTGCATCTATGGGGGCAACATTAGCTGCTAATGTACCAGGACATGGTCCTTACTGTTTTAAAGTCCAAGGCCAAATTTATCATCGTACTTCCCAATTACATCCAGAGGAAGGAGAGCAAAGAAAAATTGATCAACTATATGTCCTAGATACAATGGAAGCTGTTGACCAACGTATGCAGATGAAAGAAGATAAAAAATGCGTACCCAGTGTTTTTCTAGAGCTAAATAACATTATGGACAATAACCCATACACTAAAGCTTATAAAAAATTGGCAGAAGTAGAAAATGAACAACACATTCATGCAGAAAGACATCAATTACCAATGCCAAAGGTTAATATGGTGCTTAAAAGAGACAGACATACTGATAAACGTCGTTATAACTTGCCAACATCAAATGATGTTGCAATGGTGTTTCAAAATGATGAAGGAGAACCACCATTTCAAAGAGACATTAGAATATATCCCAGAAATGAGGAGCAACCATTCATTAATATGAGTATCTTAAGTCCAAATTTAGATTTAATGACATATCCCATTTTTTCCCACACGGAGAAGCAGGTTGGCAACCAAAATTAACACTTCCCAGTTACCCAAATGCTAAAGCCAGAATCCGAATTAATGTTTCTATGCTTGCATTTAAAGTAGCTCAAATTGCAATTCGAAATGCATTTAATCCAATTTTATGTGGTGGAAAACTAACACAACAATGGATTATTGATTCCTATTTGCAAGTTGAGGCCAATAATTTAAACTTTATATAATAACAAGATAAACAAGATAAACTACGTGTAGAACAATATTCGGGACTAATGGACTGTTGCTGACGTGGCTACAAGCAGAGACATGACAGCTGGCAAAGCCATCATTTTACCATCTTCCTTTCAAGGATCTCCTCAAAATATGAGAGAAAGATACAATGATGCTATGGCTATTGTCACCAAATTTGGCAAACCCGATTTATTTCTTACATTTACATGTAATCCACAAAGGCCAGAAATTACACAAAATTTACTTCTTGGACAAAGTGCTTCCAATAGACCATATTTAGTAGCCAGAGTTTTTAAGATTAAATTAAATTAATTAATACGTGATATCACTATAAGTCAGTTATTTGGCAAATGTCTTGCTTATGTATATACCATCGAATTTCAAAAAAGAGGTCTTCCACATGCACATCTTCTAATAATACTTCAAGAAAAAGATAAATTAGATACTTTTGACAAAGTGGATGCAGTCATTGTTGCTGAACTACCAGATCCAGAACTATACGGTAGACTATATGAGATTGTTACTTATCGCATGATTCATGGACACTGTGGTGAGCTTAATCCACAATCACCATGTATAAAAACCAATAAATGTTCCAAAGAATTTCCAAAAGATTATAGAAACAAAACCTATGCCAATTGTGATGGCTATCCACTTTATAAAAGAAGAGAAGCAGATAGTGCCATTATTTGTGGAAAAAAAGTTGACAATAGATATGTAGTACCCTACAATCCACATTTACTCAGGAAGTACAACGCCCACATCAATGTAGGAGCCTGCACTTCCATCAAATCCATGAAATATTTCTACAAATATATTTACACAGGCTATGATGCAGCTACTGTAGTCGTCAAAAGTGCAGATAACGCTGAAAGTAGTGAGTTAGTACATGATGAACTTGCATCTCATGTAGATGCTCGCTATGTCAATGCGCCAGAAGCTATGTGGCGGCTTTTAAAATTTGAAATGCATGATAGATCACATGCAGTATATAGATTAGCAGTACATTAGCCACAAAGACATTTAGTGTATTTTCATGCTGGAAATGAAATGTATGCATTGGCCCAAAGTGAAGATCGTCACACTACACTAACTGCATGGTTTGAATTAAATTCCACAGATTCACAAGCAACACAATTCTTTTTTATTGAAATTCCATATCGCTATGTTTTTGTGAATGGATTATGGAGACCGAGAAAAAGCAGAGGCAATAAAATAATAGTCCAAGAGATGTTGAACGTTTTTGCTTCCGAATATTACTTTTAAATGTTCCTGGAGCACAAAGTTTTGAACACTTAAGATTTGTTAATGACATTGAATATGAATCCTTCCATTTAGCTGCAAGACATAAAAAACTTACTAGCTGATGATACAGAATGGGAAAGATGTTTAGAAGAAGCAGCACAATGTCAAATGCCACGGCAGATGAGAGAACAATTTGCATTTATTTGTATCTTCTCAAATGCTCCAAATGCATTAGCTTTGTGGGAGACTTTTAAAAGTAATATGGCTGAAGACTTTATGCGACGATACAATGAACCCATTGCACACTTAAAAGCGTTAATGGAAATCCAAGAAGTATTTTTAACTCATGGATTAAGTTGTGCAAGTTTTAATTTGCCTGATCCAGGTCTTATAGATGACATAAGTTTTGAAGACTATGACATTTAACTACAAGTAGAAAGAACAGAAGAAAGACTTGCAACTTTAAATACATTACAATTGCAAGCATTTAATGCCATTCAAAATGCAATCGATGATGACATGGTGACAGAGCGTTATTTCTATCTTGATGGACCTGGCGGATAAGGAAAAACCTATCTATATAATTTATTAATGAGTTTGGTACGAGCACAAGGTCAAATAGCAATGGCGTTTGCCACTACTGGAATTGCTGCACTTTTGTTAGAAGGTGGAAGAACTGTACATAGTGGCTTTAAACTGCCAGTGCCTATTTTAGAAACTTCTGTGTCAGATATTCGCATGACATCATTACAAGCAACGAAATTGAAAAAATGTAAATGTAAATTAATTATAATAGATGAGGCCACAATGATGTCATGCTATGCCCTCCAATGTATTGACCATTTGCTTTGTGAAGTCATGGATAATACGTTTCCATTTGGTGTTAAGGAAATGTTGTTAGGTGGCGATTTTAGACAAACATTACCTGTCGTTGTACATGGAAATCGAACTGACATTATCGATACCTGTATAAAGTCAAGCAAACTATGGAAACATTTTACTCATCTTCAACTGCAACAAAATATAAGATCAGAAGGCCAAACTGATTTCAATGATTGGCTTATTCAAATTGGAGAAGGCAGAACAGAAAAAATACCACATTTACCTGACGACACTGTAGAGATCCCACCTCACATGATTTGTCACCAAGATATTATATCTGCTATATTTGAAGGTAGCATAAATAACCAGGAATATTCCGATCTTGCTAACCAAGTCATGCTTACGTTTTAAAATAAGGATGCATTAATCCTCAATAATGAAATCTTAAAAAAAATGAATGCACCACAAAGAAATTATCACAGTGCTGATTCTGTACTTGCTGATGACAATGAAAGTCAGGCTAACTTTTCTACTGAATTCATAAACTCACTAAATCCTTTTGGAATGCCACCACATATTTTGCAGCTAAAGAAAGGTGCAATTATCATGTTACCGTGAAATATGAACCCCAAAAAAGGCCTATGCAATGGGACAAGATTAATTGTTCAACAATTAAAGGACCATTTTATAGATGCTGAAATTTGAACTGGTACCCATAAAGGAGAGAGAGTTTTCATACCAAGAATAGATTTAGCACCAAGTGAAAGTAGTCTCCCTTTTATACTTCAAAGAAGACAAGTTCCCATCATTATGGCATTTGCCATGACCATTAATAAATCACAAGGACAAACGTTCAAATCTGTGGGTATTTTCTTGGAAGAACCAGTATTTGCACATGGTCAATTGTACGTTGCGTTATCACGGTGCAAAAATCCACAGGCTATTAAAGTTTACATTGAAAAGAATGAAAGTCAAGGTGATTTATTAGAAGATGGACGTATTATTACTAAAAACATTGTCTACTATGAAGTACTATAACTTTTCATTATATAAAGAAATAAAACACATGCAAAACAAAATTAAAAGCATTGAAAAATACAAAACATTAAATAATTCAGTCATAATTAATTGAAGTACTGTTTATGGAGGATTCGCCTCACAAAACACTTGCCTTGCATTATTTTTACAAATTATGTTAAAATGTTCATTAACTATGTTACTGTTTCTAATGTTACAAGTTTGAAAACAATATTTTCAAGGTTATTACTTAGAATGATAAGAAAGTTCAAGTTTAAAAAAATATAATTTCAAGTTATTTACTTCAACATATTACAAAGTTCATGTTAAGAGCTCAACCACATTTTTAGTCACAATGTAAATATTGTCTGTTATGTTAAGATCACTCCCTGGATTATTGTTTATTGCCAGTTCATGCGGTCAGGAAGGAATTAATTTAATTGGGTACATTTCAAGGAGAGTTTTTACTTTTTTCCTTCCTCTGCATTCAA
Source organism: Discoglossus pictus (assembly GCA_027410445.1). NCBI lineage: Eukaryota > Metazoa > Chordata > Amphibia > Anura > Alytidae > Discoglossus > Discoglossus pictus. Next base: position 7,450,552 of record CM050175.1, on the reverse strand, counting down.
TGTATATTGAAGTTAACAATTATTCAGATACAAATTGTATGTTAAAAAAACATTGCCTCAAGTTTACAATACTGATTACTTTAAAGTTCAACTGTTTTTACATTCAAATGTTAATACTTTTAATACAAAATTATGTTAATATATTAATTCACTATGTTACTGTTTATATTCTTCCAAGTTGGAAAAATGTTTTGTCAAGTTCCTTAGTTACACAGATAAGAAAGTTCAAGTTTCAAAAAATATTATGTCAAGTTTTTTATTTAAAGATATTACAGAGTTCATGCTAAAATTGGGTATGTTTCAAGGAGGGTTTTTACTGTTTGTCTTACTCTGGATTAAATGTATATTGAAGTGAACAATTCTTCAGATAGAAATTGCATGTTAAAAAAACATTATCTCAAGTTTAAAATACTGATTACTTTAAAGTTCAACTGTTTTTACATTCAACTGTTAATACTTTTAATACAAAATTATGTTACAAAAATGTATTCACTATGTTACTGTTTATAATGTTCCAAGTTCAAAAAATGTTTTTTCAAGTTACAAAGTTACACAGATAATAAAGTTCAAGTTTTTACTTACATATATTACAAAGTTCATGTGAATATTGTGTACGTTTGAACAAGGGTTTTTACTGTTTGCTTTCCTCTGGATTCAATGTATATTGAAGTTAACAATTCTTCAGATACAAATTGCATGTTAAAAAACCATTACCAAAAGTTAACATACTGATTAATTTAAAGTTCAACTCTTCTTACATTCAAATGTTAATACTTTGAATACAAAATGCTTTAAGACTTATTGTTCACCAAGTGAACATTTTACAAAATTAAACATGTTAAATATCACAATACTTACAAGTGTCAAATACGTATATTAATAACTAAACAACTTTCCAAACATACACATCTCATTGCCGTCATTTTCTGATGGGCAAGTCGCTAGTATATATATATATATAAATACATGAGATTATATTTGCAATGGATTTATTTCAGGTAAAATGTTCTGAAATGGCAACAACTGCCTGTGTCTTCCAGGGGCTCTGCTATCATGTTTAATGTCTTTAAACATATTTTGGATTAGTCATGTATCATAAAACTACAATACATTACTTGTAAATTTTTCTTACCTGTGGATATCTGTAGATCCCAGTAAGAATAGCAGTGGAAAGTGTGATTGAAGACATATGGTGTCCTATGAAGGCAGCCACTGTATTTTTCACATTACATCTGTAGTTTGGAATTATTTTTCTTTGACCTGTTAGTATTGTTAGAGTTCTTTCGAGGGCTTGACTTTCCGATTCACAGGTGTCATAAATCTGGAATCCCAGTGTAATGTTTGGCAGCAGATCTGGCTGTTTATTTATCTCCTCAACAGCAAAGACAAAAGCCGAGATGTGCCGGAAATAATTTAGAAGAACTCTTTAAGAAGATAGGTCATTAATATTAGATATCATATTAATAAATATTTACCTCTGGAAGTGAAAGAAAGAATATGGAATATAGATTTTGTTGGATATTTTTATTTCTATACCTCTTTCTGGTTATTTTTATGTAAAGGAAGATCCTAATGTAGGTGACTAAAAAGTCTGATGATAAGAGAAATATGTTATATAGTAGGTTACACTAAACATTTGAGAACTGGCTCATGGCCTTTATCATTATGACATATGTTGTAGTTAAGAAACCCCCAAAGTTTTGGCCCATTTGTTATGAGTCATTCTGCAAGATTGTGAGACTCACCACACACGTGGGACATTAGCAAGGTTAGGAAATGGTGAAGAGTTTCATTAGAGTTTCTCTGCCATCTGTGTAGTGGAAAGAAAAGGATATTCCTTAGTACTTTCTTCGATTGGCCAAGAGATGGGGGTCTCTATAAAAGCCACAAGTGTGCCTGGACCACCAAAAGTCATGGCTGTACAGGCACAATAGTATGGGAGACATAGAGACAACTACTGGGCTGTAGAGGTCAGGTTTTAGGATGATTAAATTTTTCTAACTGTGGGTGTAAAGGGTGGGGTTGTCCCTGAAAATTTCCCATTTGCCATATGTTTCCTTGATGTGGGCTCAATTACACAAAGTGGTCTCCTTTGACAGAATGGTGGGTCATTTTCCTTCCTAATAGGAGACCAGGTTCCTGAAAAGAAGCCTGGCTAATGTTGGCTAATTCATCATTTGACAACACCTAATAAGGCTTCTGCCAGTGATGCTGCATCCCTTGCATATTTTCATCATGCAGTTCAGACGGCGAAGCTTGTTGGTAAAGAAGTCCTTAGGGCTTAGGCCAGGGGTCTGCAACCTGCGGCTCCGGAGCCGCATGTGGCTCTTTTACACCTTTGCTGCGGCTCCGGGGCGGATACTAGCGAGGAGAGGAACGCATTGTGCGCCCCGACACCTCCCACGGTGGCGGGCGATGTACTGGCTGTAACGTCGCATGGGGGTGGTGCGTACGTTAGTCACACACCATCCCGGCGCCCGACGTCACCTTCTCGCCCGCAGCTAGATCGGAGGGCATAGATCGGAGGGCAGCGGCACGTCCGCTAGTGTGAGGTAAGTGAAGTGATGCCTCAGGGGGGGGTGTAGCCCAGCCCACATACTGCATTGAAGGGGGCATGAAAGTGCAGTGATGCCTAAGGGGGGGGGGGGGGGGGTAGCCCAGCCCACATACTGCATTGAAGGGGGCATGGAAGTGCAGTGATGCCTAATGGGGGGGGGGGTAGCCCAGCGCACATACTGCATTGAAGGTGGCATGGAAGTGCAGTGATGCCTCAGGGGGGGTATCCCAGCCCACATACTGCATTGAAGGGGGCATGGAAGTGCAGTGATGCCTCAGGGGTGGAGCTTGGCCCACACACTGCATGTATGATGGTCACTACTACATTGTACGGGGCATGTATGGTGGCCACTACTACATTGTGAGGGAAAATATTTTTATAATGACGAGGATGACATTGGGCCCTCATTATTAATTATTATTTACATCAGGCCCTGATTAATTTTCTATGGCATTTTGGGGCATTGATTATTAGGCATAGCAAATTTTGATATGTAGCCCTTTCTAATATATCTGTTTTGAACCCCCGGTAGGCCAGACATGGATAAAGGCAAGAAAAGAAAAAATTCTGAAGAAAACAGAGTATTTAATGATACATGGACAGAATCATTTGCATTCACTACTGACAAGACTGGTTTACCAGTATGCTTAATATGTGGTGATAAATTTGCAAACAACAAAAAGTCGAATATTGCAAGACATTTCCAGAATAAACACACAGCCTTTGCTGAAAAATATCCAGATGGAGACGAGAGACAAAAAGCCATTGCAGAACTTATGAGGAAGGTTGATGGGAAAATTTATAATTTCAAGAAGTGGGTGAAATCTGCAAATTCCACAACATATGCTAGTTTTGTAGCCGCTCAGGTAATAGTCAAGCACGGGAAGCCGTTCACAGATAGAGAGTATATAAAAGAAGCATTCATTAAGATTTCGGAACATCTATACATGGACTTCAAAAACAAGAATGAAATTGTGCAGAAAATAAAATACATGCCTCTCTCTGCGAAGAATGTTAAAAACAGAACCCTAAAAATGGCAGAAAACATTAGCAAACAGCAAATTCAAGACATTAATTCAGCTGTGGCGTACTCCATCGCCTGTGATGAGTCAAAAGATAAAGGTGATATTGAACAAATAGCGCTGTTCTGCCGATATGTGAACTCTTTAGGGCCACAGGAAGAACTGATTGAGCTGATACCACTAAAAGACCAAACAAGGGGTGAGGATATCTGTAAGGTTGTCCTGGACTTTTTAAGTGCTAAAAAAATAAACACCAACCACCTGGTCTTAGTGGCTACTGATGGGGCACCGAGCATGAAAGGAGCACAGAAGGGCTTTGTGGCTCTACTGCAGAAGGCACTGGGTAGAACGCTGCTGTCATTTCATTGTATCCTGCACCAAGAGGCATTGTGTGCTCAAACATTTCCTCCCGAATGCACAAAAGTGATGGATGTGGTCATTCAGATTGTTAATAAGATAATGGCAAAGGGTTTAAACCACCGCCAGTTTCGTTTGCTATTGGATAAGGTGGAAAGCACATATTCTGACCTCCTGCTCCACAACAAGGTCCGGTAGCTGTCCAGAGGCGAGGTGTTAAAACGCTTTGTCACATGTTTGGAAGAAGTAAAAATCTTCCTGGCCAGCAAAGAGCTCACCTTTGCTGAGCTGGAACAGCCAGAGTGGCTGGAAAAATTACATTTTATGGTAGACATGACAGCCCATTTAAACATGCTAAATACAACCCTTCAGGGGAAAGGAGGCACAGCCCTGCATATGCTGGAGGAGGTTTTGGCATTCGAGCGCAAGTTGACAGTATTTGTCAAAGATTTCCAGAGAGGTACACTGTCTCACTTTCCCACTTTGAGAGAGTTCAAACAAAGCCATGATACGATAAATTTGGAATATTTCAAGTCTGCAATCACTGCAATGCAAAGCTCATTTGGGAAACGATTTTGTGAATTCAGAGAGGAAAAAAACACATTATCCTTCCCTGTCACTCCCCTGGCGATCGATCCATCCCTATTGAATATGACTGCATTTGCAGGTGCAAGTCAACCTGATCTTGAAATGTAACTGGCCGATATAGCCGACAAAGATATATGGGTATCCAAGTTCAAATGCTTGGTCGCTACTCTTGAGGATGTTGCCCGTCAGAAGGCCATTCTGGCTCAGAATCATATATGGAGTGATATTGAAAACCTTCCCAAACAGGACAAACTTGTATTCGAAATATGGAATGCCATCCCCAACACTTATATAAACATGAAAAAGTATGCATTTGGAGTCCTGTCGATCTTCGGTTCCACATATGTATGTGAGCAGCTTTTCTCCAACATGAACTATATTAAAATCAAACATCGATCACGCCTCACAGATGACAGCTTGCAAGCCTGTGTGAAAATGAAGGTGACGTCTTACAGTCCTGATGTACAGATACTGAGCACTGAGGTTCAGGAGCAAAAGTCCCATTAACCAGGTAAATTAAATATTTTAATTAGCTATTAATTTGCAAAAATATATTTTACATTGTTAAGTGAATGTCCTTTTTTTTTCAGATTGACAGCTGACTGCACGATCCTGTATATATAGCATTATGTTAAGAAACAATATATGCAGTGTTATATTTGTTTTTAATGTCGCAATGGTTTTGCGGCTCCCAGTTTTTTTTTCTTCGGAAACGGGTCCAAGTGGCTCTTTTTGTCTTAAAGGTTGCAGACCCCTGGCTTAGGCTAATACCAAACTGGCTTTCCTAGCACTGCTGTCCAGATGTCCAGTCACTGGTCTTTAACATACATTATATACACATATGTATGTTGTCTTATGAATGTCAATGGGCTGCTCAGTATCTTGATTTATGTTTGAGTCATTAAGTATGTTTCTGCAATGGTGTGTGGTTAAGCTATCTGGAAGACATTCCACCTAGCTATCTCAATTTTTCATGGGTCTAGGCAGGGATTGGCAAATCCGTTAAAGGACAGCCACACACAGGACTGTAATTGAGGTTTTCCTTTCTTTTTATGATTGAGTGAATCAGTTTCACTGAAGAATCAATATTCTTGCCTGTAAGCAGCAGGGATATATGCAAATCTAGACCTGTGTGTTGCACCCCAGAACCAAATTTGATGGTCCATTTTTGTGAGCTAATGGTGTGCTTCATGTATCATAAAAAAAACAGTTTCTATGTATCTAAATCCAGTGTTTAGGGATGAGTAAAGACCTGGAGATGATTGCATCTCAGATGATGAGCTTATTATTGCAAAGTTCAAAATTAAACTGAGGAAAAGATGCAAACTCATCAGACCAAGGTTGGGCTGGATGAATCCATAGCTGAAAATTCATGGTTAGGCACAGTCCTTTAGATGGTAATCCTTCAACTAATAAGCCCAGTAGTTGGCATCCTAACAACACCAATGGCTACAACTGAGACTGAAAGTTGCATTATTTAATGTGCAGGAGATCTTAGACACTATCATTAAAGACTTTGGTGAGCTTGAAGTGCGGCTGCTTCTTAAAAGTGCAATGACCTTGAGCTTCTACCCGATAAGGTACAGTTAAAAAGATGCACAGTTATTTATGTAAAGTGGGGGCTTTACATGTCTAAATACCAAAATCTTTGGGTCAGATATGGTTAAATGTCCCCAATGGCTAGGGATCCCATTAAACATTAGTTTTGTAGAAAAACATAATAGGCTTATGGCATTGTTTGTTACTAGGTTATGGCTATTATAAGCACTGGGAGATTCTGGTCCTGTCAGTACACTCCTAACTCATGTTGTGGCAGGTTAAGTGTCTGCGGGTCTGTAGTTTCAAATTTCTATCCCTGCATTTGGTTTACTGTTTTGTGTGGACCATGAGGTCCAGAATTTGCAAGTACTGTGGTGTAATGAAGTCACAACAGTTGACAGTCATTTTTTAAGCTCAACTCTAACAATATATTGTCCAGGAACTACCAGATGTGCAAACCAGCTTCCCCAGAGGAAGAGGCACCAGAGATCAAATTGTCAATGTCCGATGGATAATAGAGAAAGCAATAGAGTTCCAAAAAAACATTTACTTCTGATTCATAGATTATTCTAAAGCCTTTGAATATGTGGATCACAACAAAATATGGCATGTCCTTAAAGAGATGGGAATTAAACTAGATCATCTAATCCTTCTCCTAAAGAATCTGTATGTGGACCGAGAAGTCACGGTCAGAACTGAAAATTTGGACAACAGAATAGTTCAAGATCGGAAAAGGAGAGCAAAAAGGTTGTATATTGTTACCTGATTTATTCAACTTATATGTAGAGTGCGCCATGTGTAAGGCTGGTTTGGATGAATCCAAAGCCAGAATAAATATTGCTGGAAGGAATATCAAAAACTTTAGATATGCCAATGATACTAATCTGATGGCTGAAAGTGAGAAGGAACTAAAGGACTTATTGATGAGGGTAAAAGAAGAGATTGTAAAAAACTGGCCTGCTGCTCAACATTAAAAAGACAAAGATTATGACAACGGCAATCTCACTTCCTGGCAAATAGATGAGGAAGATGTGGAGGCAGTGGCAGATTTTATTTTCCTTGTGTCCAAGATTTCTGCAGGTGGTGACTGTTGTCATACCATTAAAAGACATTTGCTTCTGCGGTGGAAAGCAATGGCAAGCTTGGACAAGCTAGTAAAAAGTAAAGATATTAAACTATCAACAAAGTTCTGCATAGTTCGAACTATGGTATTCCCAGTAGTAACATACGGATGAGAGCGCTGGACCATAAAGAATTCTGATCGCCGTAGGATTGATGCCTTTCAATTGTGGTTTTGGAGAAGACTTCTTAGAGTCCCTTGGACTGCAAGAAGATCCAATAAATCAATACTTCAGGAAATTAAGACAAAACTGTTCACTAGAAGGTATGATCATGAGGCTGAAGCTCAAATATTTTGGCCATATCATGAGACGGCAGGATTCTCTAGAAAAGACTCTGATGTTGTGAAAGATTGAAGGAGTGAGAAGGGGGTGACAGAGGCAGAGATGGATGAATGAATTGATGGAGCCCAGAGGGGCAGTGACTGAGAGATGCACCTTGCATGCTGTGGTCCATAGAGTCATGGAGAGTCGGACGCGACTGAATGACTAAACAAAAAACAAACAACAAATGAAAGTAAACTGACTTGGTCTATGTTTCCTTGGTCAGTGTTTCTACTGTAAGTACAGGCCTAACTTTTGCGGTGGCTACTCATAAACCATAGGTCTGTAATTTTAAGTGTGCCTCTGTTTGGTTTCCTTTCTGATGATTGGGTAGACTATGAGGTTGGAAATTAGTAAGTACTGTGATGTAATTTAGTCATAGTGGCTGATGGTCATCTTTCTTTCTAAAAGTGAATGAAAAATACATATTTTGACTTTGATTCCATTATGACTTTAGTGGTACTTACATGGGTGGAACTGAGCAATTTGGAATTAACAAAGTAATATTACCCAGGTGACATGAGTGGCTCTCACGGTTCACTTCATAAGTTAAGTAACATGTCATGTTGACAACATCACAACAAATATTGCTTAATCAAAGTTGTGGCCCTAATATCCTTATCACAAAAGTGTGTGTTGTCTCAATGGGGCTGACCAAGAGTTCATATATGGTTGGAAGGCTCATGCACATACTGAAAGCACTGGTACTTGTAGAAGCATCCCTCACATTGTGGTAATAGAAACTTTATGATCATTCAATCTCCTCCCACCTCAGCATTCATAGTATACTCCTACCTTAACAAGTTGATCACCACAAATTAAAATTGTAAATTATACTGCAGCATAGTGGTGTCACTACCCACTATTCATTTGGCTTGAAAAGGCAATAAATTGGCAGCTGTAGGTAATTATGCGCCACACTCTGCTATAGTTTGGAGAAGATGGGAGGAGCAACAAATATAGTTGATTGGTTTCGAACTGTAATATATTTTATCTCTGGAAAAAAGGAAACAGAGGAAGATTGTGTCTGATATAAATACTGTATGTAAGATGAATAATAACTGAAAATTGGGAAATACTTGAAATCTTTAAGAAGTCTGTAACAAACTAATGACAATAACAGCTGTGTAAGACATGAGTAACAAATATTCTTAGATAAAATCCAAGAAGAAAGATAACTTACCCAATACATATCTGTGCATATGGTTTTGTTGTAAATTCCTCAAGCGTAATCTCATGATGAGACACCATGAAGAGCTTCACTTGCATGATCCCTCCTAATATGACATCCCCGTCCATCTTGATGCTTTTACACTTTGTGCTGAGATCCAGGTCACATCTGGAGGTGCTGACAAAATGCTTTCCAACAGTTGTGATAAGGATCAGGAAGAACGCTCCAGACATGGCTGTCATCATCAAACTCAGATTAATAATAATTATGGGCATAATAATTACTTATTTAATAAAGAATTACATTGTACATTGGCCAATGTTGACTAAGTTTCACAGCGGCTGCTAGTTGCTCACTTGGGCTGTAATGACTGATTTCTATGTGGATTTTTACTATTAAAAGCAAAAATTTGTCATTTCTGTCACTCATATTTAAAATTCAGATTTTGATAATCTGATTGGATCAAAAGTCCAAAAGTAAATTCAAGAACAAATCAAGCTACAGCTGCAGTTTTAAATGGTGATTTACATTATTTTTTCCGCTGCTCACTTCCCCTAACATATAGAAGCAAAAACACACTACAACCTTTACAGATATATTTGTGCTCTAATTGTTCTGTTTAAAAAAAAAAAATATTTGTGTTTAGATGGAACTGAAAAAAAAAGGACACAAATCTGGATTTACAACTTTTATCTGCCTCAATAATCCTATTGCTGGTGGCTGTGGGACGCTGGACCTAGCTCAGCTTGAGTCTCCTAATTCCCTGAATAACCCAAGAGCCCGGGACTGATTTGTCTGGAGCCTCTAGAGCTCTAGGTCACTGGCTCCTGATCTAGGGACAAAGTGACTCTGCTTAAACCCAACCAAACTGCCATTATACAATTAGTTTATATGACTACTATAATAAGGAATTAATAGCTGAGAAATCTGCTCACTGTATCTTGTGATCATCGAATACCAAATTAGTAATATCAATAACCCTTAAAGTAAACTGAAGCGCCTTATTTACAGCTTGTACCTTGTTGGTCCGGGATCTCCTGCCTATAATGTGCTGCTCACTTACTGAATCTCCTTGAAGGCTTCTTACTTCCTCTTGTGTCCCTTCTGGCACACACATATACAGACCCCACTCTTCCTCTCTTATTCTCTGGATAATGTGCTGGTCACTTACTGATTTTTCATGAAGGCTTCTTACTTCCTCCGGTGTCTCTTCTGACACACACATACACAGACCCCACTCTTCCTCTCCTATACTCTGGATAATGTGCTGGTCACTTACTGATTCTCCTTGAAGGCTTCTTACTTCCTCCGGTGTCTCTTCTGACACACACATACACAGACCCCACTCTTCCTCTCCTATACTCTGGATAATGTGCTGGTCACTTACTGATTCTCCTTGAAGGCTTCTTACTTCCTCCGGTGTCTCTTCTGACACACACATACACAGACCCCACTCTTCCTCTCTTATACTCTGGATAATGTGCTGGTCACTTACTGATTCTCCTTGAAGGCTTCTTACTTGCTCCGGTGTCTCTTCTGACACACACATACATAGACCCCACTCTTCCTCTCTTATACTCTGGATAATGTGCTGGTCACTTACTGATTCTCCTTGAAGGCTCCTTACATCCTCCTGTTTCTTTTCTGGCACACACATATACAGATCCCACTCTTCCTCTCTTGTACTCTGGATAATGTGCTGCTCACTTACTGATTCTCCTTGAAGGCTTCTTTCTTCCTCCGGTGTCTCTTCTGGCACACACATATACAGATCCAACTCTTCCTCTCTTATACTCTGGATAATGTGCTGGTCACTTACTGATTCTCCTTGAAGGCTCCTTACTTCCTCCTGTGTCTTTTCTGGCACACACATATACAGATCCCACTCTTCCTCTCTTGTACTCTGGATAATGTGCTGCTCACTTACTGATTCTCCTTGAAGGCTTCTTTCTTCCTCCGGTGTCTCTTCTGGCACACACATATACAGATCTCACTCTTCCTCTCTTGTACTCTGGATATTTATCTCCGCAGTTACACTTTATAGAAATCTCACTGTCCTGATTTGTTTCTTTACTGACGTCTGTAAGTAATTATTAGATGGAGAGGACAGATAAATGGAAGCAACTAAAAGTATCTCAGTAATTATGACGACTCCAGATATTTGTATTTTTACACAGTAAACCTCCTGCTGATGTGGATATTTATAAGAGATTTTTACGGACAGCATTACACCAGGAGAATAAACAATAATAAATCAGTAAAGTGCAACATTTAATATATGTTTTATTCAATGCATAAAATAAATTAAAAAGAAGCAAACACAAAATAAGCTAAGGCTATAAAATATTTTAGCAACTTAATTGCTCTGGTCTATGTTGTGGTACCCCTTTTTGGAAGTAAAATAATATAATTCACCCCAACATCCCAAGCCCACTTTCTCAGTGTCGCCATTGAAAGCCCAACTATCCCCCACATCGCATCACTGACCAAATCCCTCTTTTTCCACATCTGGAACATCTGGAAAATGTGTCCATTCCAAAGGCACGACACTACATACACAAAAATCCTCTCATCTTATCATGGCTATGGCATCTCCATTTTAATTGGCCATCCACTCATTAACCTTTCACTACTAGGTCTAAACAGTCAGGCTCCTATCAGAATACACAGTGGATCATGAACAACATTTATATTTGTAGTTAACCACAAGACAAAGGATCAAATGGGTATAATTTGCAGAGCACTTGGCACCTCTTAACATTTGTCTATTGAAACAAGTGTTTCCATTACTGTTTTGATAGCCTTATTAATTACTCTTGGTGGCTTTATCATGTTCTTAAATACTTCCTTGATGTCTCTGGAGCCTATTAGCCCACTTGATGCACGTTTTGATTCAGCCAGGACAATAGCCCATCCCCGAGAGTTCTAGAGAACTCAGTATTGTGGTTGGCTACTGAAAGTGCTTACTGGTCATGCATAAAGTGGTACTAACACTAAAATATTTTTTTGAAAGCTACGTACCAGTTAAACCTTAAAAGATAATCTTCACATGAAACAAACATTATAACATTCAAAACATAACAACATACAACAATATAATTGTAAAACCGTGATGGCCCAGGGGCTTCTGGATAGTTCAATTACTCCAAACCACAGCATGTCATCTAATTTGCTGTTGATACTAGCCCTGACAGCCTCTGAGACCCTATAGGCTTGCTTTAGCATAGGGCAGTTTGCAGTGAGCACCTTGCAGAGAGCTCAAAGTGGTGCACCCCGGCAGGGCAGAAAACTGCTCAAGTTACTAACCAACAGATAAGACAGTTGGGTCTTTTGGGGGGAGGTCAGAATAGTGTAAAATTTGCCTGACCGTCAAGGTTAGCTTGTTTTAGGAAAACAGTTAGGAACCCTTCACTGCCGGAAGATTCTGGTGCATGTTTTGGTGCCCCTTCAGATGTCAATATAAGTGATCCAAGGGATCTTAAGCTCAGGTGCTATGGTTAGCACATAGGTATGGTTACTAATTTTCTTTGAAACTTCACAGGCCTTCTATAACTTGTACTGGGGATGTGGAACCAGCCTCAACACTTCCTGTACCTCCTCCTCTCCCTGTCCTTATTTCCCCAGTCATTGTATTGCTTCTTTTTGGACTGGACTGCCTGCACATGGTCCCTGACTAACCCTGTTAAAGCTTTTGCCTGATAGCTGCATCCATTGTAACAACACAATATAAAAGAGACTTACTCAATTTCACTTCATCTGAAAGAAATGCCATAAATTAAAAAAAAATTAAAAACCCTGACATCACCATCAGACCGGCAGACAAAGGAGGTGCAGTTGTTATCGTGAATACTAAGGACTACATCAATTAAGCCAACAGACAACTGTCATACAATACCTACTACAAGAAACTGAACAAGGACCCTACAGAAATATATAATCTTCAACTTAAGAAACTCCTCAAAACCTTCCCTAAAAATATACATCAAGAATTAGAAAAACTCATACCCATCAATCCTACAACTGGGACTTTCTAACTATTGCCAAAAATCCACAAACCAGGAAACCCCAGGGAAACCAATTGTTACAGGTATGGACACACAGACTGAACAGATATCTGGATAAGTTGAAAACATCCTTAAAACATTATTTAGTAACACCCATAGCTATATACAAGAGACCACTGACTTTCTCAACAAACTCAGTCAGATTAAAGACCTACATGCTAACACACCACTTGTTTCCATGGATGTGGCATCTCTTTACAGCAGCATCCCACACAAAGATGGCACTGAGGCATGCTTTAAGTTTCTTTCAACAAACATGCAAAACAATAAATATGGCACTGATATTATATGGCATCTTCAAAAAATATATGTTATGTGCTTATTTAGACCCCTATTCAATTGGCCAAATTGCAATTGAATGAGGGCCTTAGAGACTTTCATAGTTCATTCAACACCTTCCATTCATCTATAAAACTTAAAATGGATGTCTCTACAGAAAAGATAAACTTTCTAGACACTACTATATCCATCAACAATAGCAGTCTCCACTCATCTGTATATAGGAAACCAACAGAATCAATGTAGTTACCTACATAGCTCCTGTTTTCAACCCTCCCACACAAAATAAGCTATCATCCATAGTCAAGCTATTAGATACCATCAGATTTGCTCAAACACTGTAAACAGTGAATATATCAAACAAAAGGGTTACAAACCCTGTATTATTATTTCACAAAAATAACCACTGCGATCAAAATACGCCTTGAACACCTTTTAGAGTACAAAACAAAAGAAAATTGTTCATGGATAGAGATGTCGCGAAAAGTTCGCCGGCGGACTTTTTTCGGCGAACATAGCATGTTCGCGTTCGCGGCGAACAGCGAACATATACGAGATTCGACCCGCCCCCAATACTTTATCATTGAGCAAACTTTGACCCTGCATGTCACAGTCAGCAGACACATTCCAGCCAATCAGCAGCATACACTCCCTTCCACACCCTTCAACCTCATGGACAGCAGCCATTTTGGAATCAGAACTAACTTGCAGGCTTACTGAGAGGAGGGACAGTTTGGATGATACTGCATCAATAGGGAAAACCATAGCTAGGCAAGTTTATTCAGTGTCCAGTGCAGTGCTGAAGGACTCATCAGATCTCTGCTGTAAACACAGCACCCCAAAAAGCCCTTTTTAGGGCTATAACATCATTTTTTTTTCATTTTTTTTCTGTGTAATCTAACTTCATTTGCCTGTCTCCCTGCTAAACCCTGCTTGTATTCTGTGTAATCTAACTTCATTTGCCTGTCTCCCTGCCAGCCCCTGCTTGTAAGTGTGTGTGTCAGGCTCACAGCTTATACTGTGTGTGCACAACGCATACAATATAATATTGTTTACTAGTTGTCTACTTTTAAAAAACCCAAACTTTTTTTTCCTTAAATCTAAGTGCATTTGCCTGACCGTCAATCAAAGTTCATTTGCTTGACCGCTACCCATAGTGTGTGTCCTGCTTTCAAGTACTGTGCCAAGTTCAACCAATCCAGTCTAGTTGGGGTACCAAGAGTCCACATTTAAAAAACCCAAACTTTTTTTTTATTAAATCGAGTGCATTTGCATAACCGTCAATCAAGGTTCATTTGCTTGATCGCTACCCATAGTGTGTGTTCTGCTTTCAAGTACTGTGCCAAGTTCAACCAATCCAGTCTAGTTGGGGTACCAACAGTCCACATTTAAAAAAAAACAAACTTTTTTTTTATTAAATCTAAGTGCATTTGCATAACCGTCAATCAAAGTTCATTTGCTTGACCGCTACCCATAGTGTGTGTCCTGCTTACAAGTACTGTGCCAAGTTCAACCAATCCAGTCTAGTTGGGGTACCAACAGTCCACATTTAAAAAACCCAAACTTTTTTTTAATTAAATCTAAGTGCATTTGCATAACCGTCAATCAAAGTTAATTTGCTTGACCGCTACCCATAGTGTGTGTCCTGCTTTCAAGTACTGTGCCAAGTTCAACCAATCCAGTCTAGTTGGGGTACCAACAGTCCACATTTAAAAAACCAAAACTTTTTTTTAATTAAATCTAAGTGCATTTGCATAACCGTCAATCAAGGTTCATTTGCTTGACCGCTACCCATAGTGTGTGTCCTGCTTACAAGTCCTGTGCCAAGTTCAACCAATCCAGTCTAGTTGGGGTACCAACAGTCCACATTTAAAAAAAATGACAGGCAGAGGCAGAACACCCCGCAGAGGCCGTCGTGGTGGTGTGATTCCCTTTGGCCCTACAATAATGCCCAGTGTTCAGAGGCCAGTTACCCTGAACTTGAAAAGTTCAGAGGACGTAGTTGACTGGCTAACACAGGACACCCAATTTCTAAAGCTTCTGCTAGGAACATTGACGCACCATCCTCCTCCAGATTAGCTTCGGGCACCTCTCAAGTTACCACTCACCCGCCTGCCGCCACCACCAACACTAGTACCACAGCCAATTCAATTGATCAGTCAGAAGAGTTATTTACACATCAGTTTGAAGAAATGAGTGATGCGCAACCATTATTTACAGAGAATGTAGATAACAGGGATATGTCTCAGTCAGGCAGCATTACACACATGTACGTACGATGTGATGATGATGATGATGTACCCGCTGCTGCTTCCTTTGTTCAGTTGTCATATACAAGTGAGGCGGGTGATGATGATGACGATGCGTCCGTGGATGTCACGTGGGTGCCTGCTAGAAGAGAAGAAGAAAAGGGGGAAAGTTCAGATGGGGAGACAGAGAGGAGGAGGAGACGAGTTGGAAGAAGAGGTAGGTCATCGCAACGAGCTAGTGGCACAGTCAGACAGCATGCATGAGCACCCGGGGTCAGCCAGACAGCACGCCAATCAACGCATGCTGTTACCACCACCAGAATGCAGTCACCGCCGAGCTCAGCAGTGTGGCATTTTTTTTGTGTGTCTGACTCTGACAACAGCGATGCCATTTGCAACCTGTGCCAAAAGAAACTAAGTCGTGTGAAGTCCAACACCCACCTAGGTACAACTGCTTTGCGAAGGCACATGATGTCACATCACAAACGCCAATGGGATCAACACATGAGTACAAGCAGCACACAAACTCAAAGCCGCCATCCTCCTCCTGGTCCAACATCTTCATCCACATCAACCACTGCTGTCCTCCTTGCCCCCTCTCAACTCTCCACCATTCCGTATCTCGCCTCTTGCTGTTCCTGCTCATCTCCTCACAGTCAGGTGTCTGTCAAGGGCATGTTTGAGCGTAAGAAGCCAATGCCACAAAGTCACCCCCTTGCCCGGCGTCTGACAGCTGGCTTGTCTGAACTCTTGGCCCGCCAGCTTTTACCATACAAGCTGGTGGAGTCTGAGGCATTCAAAAAGTTTTTAGCGATTGGGATACCGCAGTGGAAGGTACCCGGCCGAAATTCCTTTGCCCAAAAGGCAATCCCCAACCTGTACTCAATTGTGCAAAAGGAATTAATGGCATCTCTGGCACACTGTGTTGGGGCAAGGGTCCATCTGACCACTGATACCTGGTCTGCAAAGCATGGTCAGGGCAGGTATATCACCTACACTGCGCATTGGGCAAACCTGCTGACGCCTTCCAAGCATGGAATGCGTGGCTCTGCAGAGGAGTTGGTGACACCGCCACGATTTGCAGGCAGGCCTGCTGCCACCTCCTCTACTCCTCCTACTCCATCCTCTTCCATAACCTCCTCAGCTGAGTCCTCTTCTGCTGCTGCATCTTGCTCCACATCAACGGCACCCCCCCAGCTCCCCAGATACTATTCCACATCCCGGATACGGCAGTGTCATGCCGTCTTGGGGTTGACTTGCCTCAAAGCAGAGAGTCACACCGGGCCAGCACTCCTGTCTGCCCTGAACGCACAGGTGGATCAATGGCTGACTCCGCACCAACTAGAGATTGGCAAAGTGGTTTGTGACAACGGAAGAAATTTGTTGGCGGCATTGAATTTGGGCAAGTTGACGCATGTGCCGTGCATGGCACATGTGTGTAATCTGATCGTACAACGCTTTGTCCATAAGTATCCAGGCTTACAGGACGTCCTGAAGCAGGCCAGAAAGGTGTGTGGCCATTTCAGGCGTTCCTACACGACCATGGCGCACTTTTCAGATATCCAGCGTCGAAACAACAGCCCCACACGTTGGAATTCAACACTCCTAATGTTCGACCGCCTGCTCCAACAAGAAAAAGCCATTAACGAGTATTTGTATGACCGGGGTGCTAGGACAGCCTCTGCGGAGCTGGGGATTTTTTTGCCACGTTACTGGACGCTCATGCGCAATGCCTGTAGACTCATGCGTCCTTTTGAGGAGGTGACAAACCTTGTCAGTCGCACCGAAGGCACCATCAGCGACATCATACCATTTGTTTTATTCCTAGAGCGTGCCCTGCGATGAGTGCTGGATCAGGCCGTAGATGAGCGTGACGAGGAAGAGGAAGAGTTGTGGTCACCATCACCACCAGAAACAGCCTTATCAGCATCGCTTGCTGGACCTGCGGCAACGCTGGAAGAGGATTGTGAGGAAGAGGAGTCAGAGGAGGAATGTGGCTTTGAGGGGGAGGAGGAAGACCAATCACAACAGGCATCCCAGGGTGCTCGTTGTCACCTATCTGGTACCCGTGGTGTTGTACGTGGCTGGGGGGAAGAACATATCTTCAGCGAGATCACTGAGGACGAGGAACGGGACATGACTAGCTCGGCATCCAACCTTGTGCAAATGGGGTCTTTCATGCTGTCGTGCCTGTCGCAGGACCCTCGTATAAAAAGGCTGAAGGGGAATGACCTGTACTGGGTTTGCATGCTACTAGACCCCCGGTATTAGCAGAAAGTGCCTGATTTGTTTCCAAATTACCGCAAGTCAGAAAGGATGCAGCAGGTCCAAAACAAATTAAAAAGTATGCTTTACACAGCATATAAGGTTGATGTCACAGCACAAGGGCAATATAACAGGGGAAGAGGTGAAAATAATCCACCTCCCACGACCACGCCGGCAAGGACAGGACGTTTAAAAGACGTGTTGTTGATGGAGGACATGCGGACCTTTTTCAGTGCTACGCATCGCATCAGCCCTTCGGGATCCACCCTCAGAAAACAACTTGACCGACAGCTTGACACCTTTATAAAGCTTGACACCTTTATAAAGATGAATGTGGGATGGATCCCGAAGGGACTGACACTAGGCGATACATTCGACTGAAAAAGGCCTGATGAGATGAGCTGCCTTCGGCTATAAATGGTCCACACGCTGCTGTATGTTATCTGTGAATGCCGGATGACTTGCGTGAATTATCCGCCACCAACTAGGGTTCAAGAAGAGGCAATGTTTTATGGCACTTTCTGCCTGGGGAACAAAGGTCAATTTTTCTGGCCGCTGCAACAGCAGCGGCTGCAACAATATCTAATTTTTGAATTTCAATTTTTATGCCAGAAGGCGTACGGCATGTAATGGAAAAGAAAGCATATTGAACAGTCTTGCATAACACAACAGTTGTGCAAAAATACATATTTACAATGAAGACATTTTGTTAAAATTAGGTGGCTAGGCCTTCTTTTTTTTACTTTTTTGGTTAATACATTTTCTTTTTTTTTACTGTGATTGCAATTTTTAAGAGAAACCTAAGACATGGTAAAACAGACAATAGTAAAGTCCTATTATCTATCATCACTCCAGCAGTAGCTTATTATTTACAATATCTAACCTGCTCAATCGCCCTTGGGTTACCCTAGGGCAGGCTTCAGTAGGCGACCTCTCCTTTCCCCGGATGATTTTGCCGCCGGTTGCTTCTGAAGGGTCTCCTCCAGGGCTCCCCAACTCCGGTCTTTCCCCCCGAGTCGCTTCAACCATTAACAACATTTTTATTATATTAGGGGTGCACTAAATGGGGATGTTATCAAGGGATCCCAAATTGTCTGGAACTGGGTGATTCTTTCCAAGACTACATGGTTTAATCTCTCGTTGAGCAGTAAATAGTTTTTTTTTTTTATTAATTCCTGAAAGTTTTAATTTGGGGTTTTCCAACTACTAGCTATGTGTATTTTGTCTTTCAATTTTTTTTTTATTAGGTCAGGTAATATATCATATTCAAACAACCATTTCCATGTTACATATATATCCATACATGTTAATACATCACTGAGTTAAGATCTTGGATTGTAGATTTAAATTCCTCTTGGGATATGTCTAGGTTCAAGCTGTCCAATTGAGGTACAGGTATTTTGTGGACTTCTTGCTGTAGTAGGAAGGACTCTATGTCAGATCCGCTGCAGCGGGATTGGGATGAATATATGGTCTGATCGAAGTTTTGAAATGTTTCTTGGATAGCATTGGGGCTAAAGGAGGTTTGGCCATCAGGTAGTCTAAAGATACTGTATATTATGTCCACTAATAATTCCTCCAATAAAATTCTGCTTTTTTTTTTGTGGGCAAGGTCACTGGTTAGCCCCTTGGGTTATCTGTTAAAAAGAGTGGTGCAGAGACTGTGGGGGCTGTTAGCCTCCTTGTCCCTGTGTGGACGTTTAGAATCCCTGCTGCTGCATGTTTCAGCTTTATTAAGGTGTAATTGTACAGCGTTTGACTCAAGTAGCTGCCTGTGCTGGGTCAGTTTGGCTTAATTGCTGGGCCCTTTTCCTGCCAAGATGGCGATTGTCAGTCCATGGGCCTCTATGCCCCCTTCACAACCTTGTGTGCTTATTTGGGATGGCCCCCCTTTATATCTCCGGCCCGTGGCCTTGTAAGGGTCGCCCCCTCAATCTCTGAGTGTGGATATGCAGGGATGGGGCGTTGAATCAGGCCTACCTTCTTCTCTGCTCGCTGCAAGATCAACAATACCTAATTTTTCAGGCATGTGTACATGCCTAATTTTTCTGGCCTCTGGTGCTGCACTGTGGCTTCAACAACCAAACCCAAAAAAAAGGCACATAACAGGGATTAAACTGATAGGAGTAGTACTACTTAACACACCACTCATATCTGGTGTAACAGTAGTGTACATTTAAAACCAAAAACATGTTTTCTACTGTAATAGATTGCATAGCAGTTAGTTGTCTGCAAGCGTGTGTGTCAGACCTACAGCGTCTACTCTACCAACTTCTGCAAGTGCACAGTGCCACTCATATCTGTTGTCACAGTAGCTTGGACGCATAGTACCGATCTGTCAAAACCTGTAATGATGAATGAGGTCTAGAGTAGCCTGGTTCCCTTATCCTCTACAGGTTGAGACCTAATGTTTGGGTGACTCCAGACCAACACATGAGTACAAGCCGCCATCCTCCTCCTGGTGCAGCATCATAAGCCACATCAACCACTGCTGTCCTCCTTGCCCCCTCTCAACCATCCGCCACTCCGTCTCTCGCCTTAAGCAGTTCTTGCGCATCTGCCCATAGTCAGGTGCCTGTAAAGGACATGTTTGAGCGTAAGAAGCTAATGTCACAAAGTGCCCCAAAATTGAAGTGATACGACCAACAAAGCATCTTTTTCCATCTCCCGGTTCTAAAAATCCAGGCCTTATACACGCCCCCTGATAGGTAACGTAACAAGTATTAAACTGATAAGAGTAGTACTTACAAACACGCCACTCCTATCTGGTGGCACCTTTGACTGCACGTGCCGTGCCCCAAAATTTAAGTGATACGACCAACAAAGCATCTTTTGTCATCTCCTAGTTCTAAAAATCCAGGCCTTATACACGCCCCCTGATAGGTAACGTAACAAGTATTAAACTGATAAGAGTAGTACTTACAAACACACCACTCCTATCTGGTGGCACCTTTGACTGCACGTGCCGTGCCCCAAAATTTAAGTGATACGACCAACAAAGCATCTTTTGTCATCTCCTAGTTCTAAAAATCCAGGCCTTATACACGCCCCCTGATAGGTAACGTAACAAGTATTAAACTGATAAGAGTAGTACTTACAAACACGTCACTCATATCTGGTGGCACCTTTGACTGCACGTGCCCCAAAATTGAAGTGATACGACCAACAAAGCATCTTTTTCCATGTCCCGGTTCTAAAAATCCAGGCCTTATACACGCCCCCTGATAGGTAACGTAACAAGTATTAAACTGATAAGAGTAGTACTTACAAACACGTCACTCCTATCTGGTGGCACCTTTGACTGCACGTGCCGTGCCCCAAAATTGAAATGATACGACCAACAAAGCATCTTTTTCCATCTCCTGGTTCTAAAAATCCAGGCCTTATACACGCCCCCTGATAGGTGCTGTAACAGGTTTTAAACTGATAAGAGTAGTACTACTTAACACACCGTATAATAATGCAGAGAGAGGCAATGCAGTGAGAGGAGTCTGAAGAAGAGGAGTCAGAGGAGGAAAGTGGCTTTGAGGAGGTGGAAGACCAAACACAGCAGGCGTCCCAGGGGGCTTGTTGTCACCTTTCGGGGACCTGGTCAGTCACACCGAAGGCACCATCAGAGACATCATACCCTTTTTCTTCCTGGAGCGTGCCCTGCGAAGAGTGCTGGATCAGGCCGTAGATGAGCATGAAGAGGAAGAGTTGTGGTCACCATCACCACCAGAAACAGCCTTATCAGCATCGCTTGCTGGACCTGCGGCAATGCTGGAAGAGGAGTCTGAAGAAGAGGAGTCAGAGGAGGAAGGTGTGTTTGAGGAGGTGGAAGACCAAACACAGCAGGCATCCCAGGGGGCTTGTTGTCACCTTCCGGGGACCCTTGGTGGCTGGGTGGAGGAAGAGACCTTCAATGACATCAGTGAGGACAAGGAACGGGACATGGCTAGCTTGGTATCCAACCTTGTGCAAATGGGGAGTTTGCGGTTGTGCAAATGGACTGTTTGCGGTTGTTTGCGGTGCGTTAAACGGGGAGTTTGGTCTGTCACTGTGAAGCGGGCCTAACCCGAAAGAGTCCCTGTGGGTTTTAAAATTTGCCTGCCCATTGAAGTCTATGGCGGTTCGCCGATGTTCGCCGGTTCGCGAACATTTGCGGCGGTTCGCGTTCGCGGTCCGCGAACCGAAAATTTTAGGTTCGCGACATCACTATTCATGGATAATTCTAGTGACCACATACAAACTAATTTAGAGAAAATTCAGAAAACAACCAAAGATTTACAGCCATTACTAATTGAAGATACTGAATTAAAAGATATATTCCTGAAACATCCCATCCTTGCATTTATACAACCACCAAACCTGAAACAGAAACTTGTCAGCAGAAAAATGGCCAATAAACAACAGAATATAACAAAATGGAACTAAACCTTGTAACAAACATGCCTGTAAATTGAGTCAACACATTTGTTATCATGACACAGCCCAATGTGGTTTACATAATACATTGTAATATATGTGACACATGCAGTTACATTGGAGAAAAAAGCCAAAAATGCATTTAAGGATGAATTTACAAAGGCATTCAATAAAAAAAGCGTAATGAAGTTATTGTAGCCCAGTGGGACAACATTTTAGCAAGAATGATCACTCCATCCAAAATTTTTAAGTCAAAATACTCAGAGGAAAATGTAATAACATAGAAGAGAGAAAAGCATTTGAAATAAAGATGATCACATTCTTAAGCACTAAAAATACAGGACTTAATATGGACTTGGGTTTTCTGACACATTATCAGAATTTCATGTGATTTTTACTTATACCATAACATGCTTAGCACGCTTAGTCCAACAGGAAATATATCACTGTACAGTGCTCTGCTTTTTCATGTATATATTGATGTATATTTGTATATAGTATGTGTATATATGTTTCCTTTACTATGTTCTGTTTATTACCCGTATATGTATTTACCTGATGATGTTAAATGCTGTTTCCACTCTCTCTGCATCTCTCTGCATCTGCTTTTTTTAATTCAAACTGAGAGTTCCATCTCATGTTAGTATTGCTTCAGACTTGATAAAGAGAGTTTGAGCCTCTTGAAAGCTCATCATTATAAATAAGAAGTTTTTTCAGTACAAAAGGTATCAAATTATATTGCAACACTCATTATTTATATATATATATATATATATATATATATATATATATATATATATATATATATATTAATAATTACTAAATTACTATATATATATATATATATATATATATATATATATATATATATATAGTAAATAAAAAGTACATCTGTGTTCACATTTGAATGTCTAAAGCAAGTTAAAAAACCTGCTTCCAGCTCAGAGTTCCGAGAAAAACAGTTATTACACTGCATTCTGGGAAGTTGAGCTGGGACACACAAATATGCCCACAAGTGCCTGGCTCTTCATTCCGTAGCCATCAACAAACATGGCTTCCTTTAAGCCTATGCATGCTGTATTACACAGCTTTAATGCAAAGCCAAGGTTGGAATAAACACAGGCTGAGTATCCAATCCATGTACAGCTGTTTCAAGCTTACTGGCTATCATCACCATGGAGCGGGATCTCAGCCTGTGTTGTGGAAATTATGAGTAGGTAGTTCACCACAACAATCATTTATAATATGGTGGGCAAAAGAGCGATAGAAGCCCTCCACCGTACAGTAGTACAGTAAATAAAAAGTACATCTGTGTTCACATTTGAATGTCTAAAGCAAGTTAAAAAACCTGCTTCCAGCTCAGAGTTCTGAAAAAAACAGTTATTACACTGCATTCTGGGAAGTTGAGCTGGGACACACAAATATGCCCACAAGTGCCTCGCTCTTCATTCCGTAGCCATCAACAAACATGGCTTCCTTTAAGCCTATGCATGCTGTATTACACAGCTTTAATGCAAAGCCAAGGTTGGAATAAACACAGGCTGAGTATCCAATCCATGTACATATATATATATATATATATATATATATATATATATATATACATAAAATAATATATCTGGAAGATATATACATGTATATGTGTATCAGAATACCTATAGAAGATGGTAAGAGTTATCACTGTCTGGCTGGATTAATATATAAGGAGTAAGATATATATATATATATATATATATATATATATATATATATATATATATATATATATATATGTTTGTCAGAGTGACTATAGCTGTCCTGGTCCTCTATAACTAGACAGTATAAGCAATTTATAGAAAACCCAGAAGACTCACAGACTATTGCAGAATGTTATCAGTTTAAGTTTAAATATGCATCTATTAGTTCTGTTATGAAGTTTCCTCAGAAATAAAAGCACTTCCTGATTTTTTTAATGCTGAGCCTGTGTTCATATTTTTAAATGCTGCATAAAGAGTTAGAGCATTTTAGAGACAACAGCTGACTTGGTGAAGCGATCAAAAGAACCTAGTAGGTTTGGCCACAACAGCCTTATCAAGACAGACTGAAGAAAAAAGCAGATAATAGACTATAAACAATTAGAAATTGAAAAATTGGAACATGAGGTATACATAACTTTAAAACAAGTTATCTTGGTATTTTTTAATTAAATTCAGATTTAATAATTGCATGTTTAAGTGAAGTATAACAAGGCCAAAACATAGCAGGTACTCCCCTATCCGTTTTTATTTTATCAAAATATATAAAAGAGTTTTTATTGTATTTAATATTAAATATTTCAAAATCCCAAGTGTCCCAGTGTTTTTTAAATTGAGGTGTTAAATGGATTTGCAGCATAATGGGATTATTGGAGAGGGAAAACGCAGCAGATTTCTCGTTTTGTTACTCTGGTACCAGATCTTTAATATAGATTGTATTACCAATGGCAAATCTGGCATAGCTATTTTCTCCAGAGATTTTAACCAAGATAAAAAAGTTAAATTACAATGATAAGAGAGAGACCTTTCTTTTTGAATGAACTTAATTCTTTGATCTCTATTAATGAAACTCATTAAATGTAAAATATTTATGGCTTCATAATATGCCAGTAAATTGGGGGAAGTCAATCCACCTCTAGAACATTTCCTCTCTAAGATTATTTTACTAATTTGAGAGTTTTTACCTTTTAAAATAAAAAGATCCAACATTATTTGATTTTTTTTCAATGTGAATTTCGGAATATATAGCGTGATACTCCTGAGCAGGTAAGTCATTTTTGGTAACAGAACGATTTTTACTGCGGCAATACATCCCATCCAGGATAGGTTCAGCTTCCTCCAATTCACTAATATACTGGTTATCTGAGAGAATAATCCTTCAAGCTTGCGAGATGGCAATTCTTTTAATGTTGGGGAGAAAGTAACTCCCAAATGAGTAAAACCATTGAGTTCCAATGCAGAACATAACTCTCTCTTATTTTAGTTTTACTGCAGTTGATAGATCTAAATTCAAATTTAGTATATTTGTTTTAAAAGAATTTAGTTTATAATATGAGACTACTATAACTTTCTATGTTGAAAAACAGATATTTAATGGAGCTCTCTGGGTCAGTCAATGTCATCTGCTAAAAAAATGATTTTATTCTGCAATTCTCCAGTTGTTATACCAGTTATATGGGGATCATTTCTAATCAATTATGCAAGTGGTTCAATATATAAGGTAAAAAGTAGGGGGTGATAACGGGCAGCCTTGTCTAGTATCATTACTTATTGGAAACACTGGATAATTAAAACCTATTTCATATTCTGAAGCCTTAGCATTTGTGTATAATGCTTTTACGGCATATGAGCCAAATTTGGCCAGACCATATCTGTCTTAAATCATGTCTAGGTAATCCCAGTTTTCCTAGACTTGGGGAAAGCCAACAAATCTATACATTTTCTGTGGTTATCGGAGCATTGTATGTTATTAACAAATCCTGATTAATCAAAGTTAATCAAATCTACCAGTAGAGGTTTTAAGCGTAAAGCCAAAACTTTTGCAAAAATCTTGATATCAATATTCAGTAATGATATTGGTCTATAATTTTTAAGATTAGTTTAATCTCTTGTTGTTTTTGGAATATTTATAATTCTGGACATTAGCATTTCCGCCGGAGCCATTCCAGCAATTTTAATTTTATTAAATGTATTTTTTAAGTGCTTAGCTAGTGAAGATGATTTTTTTTATAATAGTATTTGGAAAACCAAATTATTTTGGTAAAGTATTTTGGTCCTGGGGATTTATATGGTTTTAATCTATTAATACAAACATCTATTTCTTTTTCAGTAATTTCTTCTTCTAGTGTACCCAGTTGAACTTCTGAAATTTTTGGAAATTGTTTTTTTTCTAAGAATTGCTCAATTCAATTTCAAGGTTGTGGTGGACGTGTCCCTCCATTCCAATTTTTTTGGTCAAACTGTATTACCCAAATTTCTAAAATTATAAAACATGAACTAGCGTTGTCACCAGAAAATATCTTGTTTCATCTTTTTCATGAAAATATTTTGAAAGTAAAGATTCAGATGATTATTAACGTTATGATGGTGGTGTAATGGTTGATTGCCATTAATTGGAAAAAAGAGAGTTTGCCAACCTGTTAAGAGATCAAAATGGTGGTAGATAGAAATGCACAGATTGAAATGTATTTCGCTAGACATAACCGGGATTTACAAAATAAATATAAATTAAAATGGTCACTCTGGGTCAAATTAAACATCTACCAGATAATATAAGTGCCTTTCTCTCCTCCCTCTTTATATATTGATCTGAATCTAGAGACCCCTGTTTGGCAGACAGCAGCGGTTTCTCTCTCTCTAGGTGGCCTTTCTTTATTTTTCTTCTCCCTTCGACGTCCTTTTTTTATTTAACTTTTAAATTTGTCTTCATTTTTGTTTGTTTGGTTTTGTTTCTTGTAATATCCAATGGGTCTAAAAATGTTTTAGAAGGTTTAACAAAGTTGTTATTATTTTCTAAATTGTAAAGATAGTTATATTATTGGGCAAAAGCTAAGTCACTTTTATTAGGTTTAGAGCATATTTTCCCGTTATGGGCCACAAGTTTCTCTATTCTCTTTTGAGACAGGTTAGAGTTGAGTTTATTAGCCAGAGTTGTCCCTGATTTATTACTAAAAAAAAATAATGATTTTTGCTAGTGAAGCCAAATTTTTTTATCTATTTGAATTTGTAAAATCTTTTTAATTTGCCACTAAATTGTCAATACTTATTTAGCCAGATCTTTAGTAGCTTATTTAAATTCTGTAATTTATCTTTAGTAGCTTATTTAAATTCTGTAATTCACTGAGTTCTAAATATAGTTCTTGTAAAGAAGATCCATGAGCTTTTTTTTCCTGGCTGCAGCCCATGAGATAAAGATGCCTATGACTACTACCTTGTGTGTATTCCAGATTAAAACTGAGGAGTTAACTGAGCCACAGTTTATCTCGAAAAAGGTATCTATTTCTTTTTTTTAGTTTATCTCTATCTGCAATCAATTTGAAAAGTGTAGAATCCAATTAAAATGTTCTTTTTTTTTTTTTTTGTATATTGGTCTTTATCTATATTAAGAATTATACTATACAGGACAATTTATCTGTCCTATTTCTATATTATCGAACTTTTAAGAAGTTATTTGGTCCAACAAAAAATTGTCAATTCTTGAATATGTATTATGACAGGTCTGAAAAGTACATGTAATCCAATTCGTTTGGATGTAACATTTTCCAGCCATCAAAGATATTAAACAAAGACAATAATTTAGTAAAATTACAAGATTTCATTATTGTCTGGTTGAGGTTTTATTATGAATTTTGTATAGTTTATGGGATCAAGACATAGGTTCAGGTCCCTGCAAATTATCAATAGGCCTTTCTTTAATGTCAAAGTCTTTTTTTAAAGTTTATTTATAAACTTATTTTGATTTGTGTTAGGTGCATAGTCATTTACTATTGTATAGATTTGATTGTTGATTGTACCAATCCATATTATACACCTACCCTGTAAGTCTCTTTCAATAAATTCCTCTCTTACACTTAGTTTATTGTTAAATAAGATAGCTACACCTCTTGCTTTTGTTTTGTAATTAGCAGAGATTCTTGAATTATAAGTTCTACTTGAAAAAAGGGATTTATTCTGATTTATCCAGTGTGTTTTGTGTATACATACCACATCGACTTTTAATTTCATAAAATATTTCATTGCTACATTTCTTTTTTACGGAGAATTTAAACTTAAGCATTCTGAGATACATTTTCATGAATGTAAATCAAATGACTCTTGTAAGATCTCACTCCCCGTGGGCAAAATAAGTAGGTACTCATGTGTCAACATCAGATTAGAATGAAAAAATAACATACAGCATAATACATAAACACATGTACAATAAAATACATATACCACAAGAATACATTAAACATGTTACATACTAATTGAGGACAAATAAGATTCCCAATAGTCTTTCTTGACAGTAGAGCTTTTATATATAATGTCATAAGGTGTAAATTTTAGCCAGTCAGGTAAAGAGAGAAACTCTGGTTGGTTGACAGAAAGAGATAATAACTTAGCGAGAGGTATTAAGGTTCCACATCTAAAGATCAAAATCTTAGTAAACAACCAGAGAGGAAGAGAAGAAGAGAAAAGGGAAGAAAAGGAATTGGAAAGCAAGAAGATAAATATAAGCCAACATATATCTCAGAGCAAAATTCCTTAGACTTATTACGAGATAAATATTTGTAGAGAAAGGAAAAGAGAGATATATAATAGGGATTTATATGTATTTAAAAAGAAAACAAAAAAAAACAGAAGGATAAAGAGAAACTATTGTGTTAGCTACTTATTAACTAACTAATTTTAAGTAAAGATTTTTCTCTCACAAAATAGTAGAGTTAATTTTTTTTCAGATAAGTGTATAAAATGTAGGGCACTTTACAAATCTTCACGTGACTATATGACTATATTTTCTTTATTCATATTCTTTATAAGTCCCATCTCTCCAAAACAACAACGTTAACCTTAGAAAAGTAATATCAAGTAGCTTTCATCACAGGCAAGATTTATATTATTTAAACTTCAACTCCCCTATACCTCCTAAAACACCTTGCCCTTCTATTTTCTTTTTTTCTTTTTTTCTTCTTCATTTCAAACCTCCTTCTCTTGCTTCCCTCGTCCTCCACTTTTAATCCTTCCCTCTATTTAACATACCTACCCTTCACTTTCTCTTAAGTATCCCTTCTCATTCTTTTTCAAAATATTTTTCTTCCAAACCAGAGATGGTTTGGTTTTAAGTGACTCCGATCTGATTAAAGGCTCGTAGTCTACTTTCCATTTATTTAGAAGATTCTCTCCTTCTAACGGGGAGTTGATCACAATGTTTTGTTTATCCTTATCAACAATCAATTTGACTGGGTAACCCCATTTATTTACAATGTTTTCTGATCTTAAAGCTTTTGTTATATTTCTATATTCTCTTTTTTTCCAATATTGCACTAGATAAATTGGAGAAGACTAATAGATTTTTATATAGTGATTCAAATATTTGTTTTTAAACCTGGCTGCTTGCATAATTGAATTTTTTAAAGAAGCATAGTGAATCCTTACTATAACATATCTAGGAACCAAACTTGGAAGACTTCTCAAGAGAGGAATTCTGTAGATATTTTCGATTAGAAATTCGAATTGTGGTTCATCCTTGACTAAATAGTCAGGAAAACCTAATATGTATCGATTTAAATCTCCAAAAGGAATATCTTCAGAGTTTCCTTGGATTGTGATATTCTTCCTTCTTGAGAAGTCATACATATTATGTTGTTTTTGCTGAAGTACTTGTACTTAATCACATACCCTTTCTAATTGAGTTTTCAACAGCTGGTTATCTAGCCACATTTCTTCTATTCTATTTTCCAATTTGTTACTATGTCTTGTTACAGAGTTTAAAAATTCAGTATTTTTTGTCACAGTTGTAAGTAGTTCCTCCCTTAATGTACATTGAAAATCTGTTAGGAGAACTTTTATCCCTGAGACTGTTAAAGTACCTTGTGTATCATTATTCATAAAGGTTGGTAAAACTTCATTTTGCGGGTAATAGTCTCTGATATTGAATTTACTGAATCCAACACTGAAGTATTTTGTAAAAAGGAGTTTTTAGCATTGCTAACTTTATTCTTGTCATTAGGGGGAAAAACATTGGAGTTGAATTAACATTTTTTTTTATCTTTACTTTTATTTTTAGACATTACTGAAGTTATTTTACATTTTGCTATATTACAATAATCTACTGATTACTGTATTTAAATAGTGGATGATCTACCTATATTATTATTTAGGTCTTAAAAAATTGCATCTCGTGCAGGGAATTGGTGGAGAGTCTTAACTTATCCTAACAACAAGAGACTTAAGCATAAACCCCGTCAAGGCTATATAAGCCTATACTTTCCTGAAAGGAGCCATAACAATAATAAGGCACCAGAAACAGACATGGTTCTATTAATAATGTTGTCTATAAGTCACAATAATATCATATGAGCAAGAAAAGATGTTTAAAAAATATATAGATCAAAGCACATCAATGATTCCCTGGAACACACTGAGATAATAAATTAATATATGATAAAAAGTAGTCTGTGAGGACTACTTGTACTTGATGTTTGCAACTAAAACCCTTAGTAAGAAAAAAAAATGTATTCTCATAACCCAGTTTTTTCTTTTTTCCTTTTTTACCCTCTTTTTTTCTTTTTAACAACAAATTTCTCAAGTCGTTGCTGAAGGTTCATGTATTGGTAATGACTACCTTTAAAATGAGTCACAAGCCATATTTACTTCTGCTGTAAAGTGTCACTAGAAAATAGGCATGAAGCCTTGCAGTCACTACATTATGGCCACAATGGCCTGAATCAGTGGCCAAGATGTGCCAGCCAAGACCCAATACAAAGAAATGTGTGAGTGTCTCTCAAACCTGGGAATCGCCAGTCCAGAGTCAGAAGTTCAGTTTGGCCTTCCAATTTCAAACCTCTTCCTGTAGTCTTTTGGATGGAAGCTCAGAACCCTGAAACCCACACATGGTGATGTGTTTATATACATTCAACGCAAAGAGCATATATATATATATATATATATATATATATATATATATATCTTCCAGATATATTATTCCATATATATTAATCCAATCTATAGGGATTCTGATTCATATATCACATATATAGTTGTGAGCATTGCGGATCAGGGCCGCAGTTGCTGGTATAGGTGCTAATCCCTACGACCCCGTATGACTTAGTAAGTGAGCGCCAAAGGCATTCATTGCACTGGTGGAGATGAGCGCCTTAGGCCCAAGGTCTTTCTACTTCAGATCACACTCTATAAATGCTGCAAACTTTCTAGAATTTTCTCCATTTCTCCTCAGGTGATGAAAAGTGTGACTGTACATTTCATTGGTGGCGTTACTTCTGAAGCAACTTCATTATCACTTTAGAAGTAACCTGTAAACTACAGCAAACAGATAAGCTATAATGAATTAATTCATTCATAAATTAATAGTTAAAAAAAAAAACTTGGGTTTTAAAAATTGTCAAAAACAACAATATTAATGTACAGAATGTAAGATTTGAAAGACAGATACTTTTAACTTGGGGTAAACGGTGTAAATTTAAAAATAAGAAAAAAAGAAGAAATTTAAATAAGAAAATAACTTTTATTAAGACATATTTGAAAACATAATTTATGATTTTAGCAGAAAAATAAATTATTCATATTTACAGTGTATTTCAACAACCATTTTTTGGTTGTTGAAATAGACTCTGTCTGAAGAGTGTCGCTAACTAATTTGCAGCACTGCACAGTTTCACATAGACTGTAAAATCTGCAGCAATTTACAAACAATGAATTAAACCCAACAGGTAATGTACAAAAATACATTTGCTTAACATCAATACTATGCTTAGTAAAAAAAAAAAATATTGAAAACTTATTTCAACATTTGCATCTCTGTCCCTCATTTTCAACAGGCCTGAAGTGTCGCAGGAAGATTGGCAGCAGGGGACCCTCTGTCATTTATAGACAACAAATTCAAGACAGGTACAGTATAACAAGTAAAAAACCAAATTATATATCCTGTTTGGTGTGCGCCAATGTGAAAATGCACTGCAACCTAACTAATCCCTTCAGGCTAACCTCATAACTTACAACCTTAATGCCAATGTGAAAACGCACTGCAACCTAACTAGCCCTCTAAGCCTAATACCATAACCTAAACCTCTAATGCCAACAGTGGCGCACACAAAACAGGATACTACAACAAATGTTGTTAACACATATAAAATGGAAGAATATTTACGATTTTGTCTCCACCCACCTCTAAACCTAACCCCATAACCTAAACCTATAATGCCAACAGTGGCACACACAAAACAGGATACTACAACACTTTTTTCTTAATACATAATAAATGGAAGAATCTATCCTGGTTTCTATGCACCACTGTCTAAGCCTAACCCCAAAGCTAAACCTCTCTGAATACATACAAAATGGAAGTATAAATGCTGTTTTGTATATTCTTAGTACAAAAATTGATTTAAATGTTATTTTAACATTTGCATCTCTCTCTGTCTCTCAACAGACACAGCCTGAAGAGTCTCATCATCTCTACATGAATTTATACACAACACATTGAAGACAAGACATACAGTATTACAAGTAATCTATCCTTTTTTGTGTCTGCCTTTGTGGAAAAATACTGCAACCTAACACTCTAAGCCCAATCCCATAACCGTAAACCCCTAATAACAACATTGGTGCATGCAAAACAGGATTGCAACAACAAACAAAAAAAGGGATACCCTAACCCCTAACGCCAACAGTGGTGCACACAAAAGAGAAAAGGACAGTGCTGTTAACATATACAAAATGGAAGGATATATACTATATTAGGTGCGCAACCCTCTAAGCTCAACTCCATACTCTAAACACCTAATGACAACATTGGCGCATGCAAAACAGGATTGCAACAACAAACAAAAAAAGGGATACCCTAACCCCTAATGCGAACAGTGGTGCACACAAAAGAGAAAAGGACAGTGCTGTTAACATATACAAAATGGAAGGATATATACTATTTTAGGTGCGCAACCCTCTAAGCCTAACTCCATACCCTAAACACCTAATGACAACAGTAGAGCACAAAAAAAAAACTAAACGCATAATGACAACACTGCCACACACAAAACAGTATAACACAGGAGCAAAAGTACTAATGTACTACTTTTATGTACAAATTAATATGGCAGATACTGAAAATAAAGAAGAAAAGAAAAGACGTCAAACTAGACAGCATCAAAAAACATGGGCAGATCATCAGACCCCGAGCAAAAGGAAATTTGACGACAAAAAGAACAGCAGAGACTCGCAAAAGGCAAAAGACTAGTGGCTGACAAACTAACATCCAAGCACAAGAAGGCAACTAAAAAGCAAAAGCATTTAGAAAATGTGGCTGAACAATCTGATAAGAATTCAAATGATGATTTAGAGAGTCATATTGATATATCTGCTCATAATTGTCCTTTACTTAAATCTTTAACAATAGAGGTTCATAATTGTGGTAATAATCAGTTTTCGGGGGCCCTTTCATTTCCAAGAGGAAAGACCCAGACAGAGATGGCCAGTTCGTTAGTTGCTGTCCAAAGGGCAAGGTAAGACTTCCACAAAGACAACAATTCCCAACATATTTAGAAAGCATTATGACTGAGCCTACTCTACCTGATTACCAAAATTTCAAAACAAACATAAGATCCTATAATAGTGCCATATCCTTTGCATCTATGGGTGCAACATTAGCTGCTAATATGCTAGGACATGGCCCTTACTGTTTCAGAGTACAAGGACAAATTACTCATTTACATCCAGAAGAAGTGGAGCAAAGAAAATATGCTCAACTATATGTCCTAGATACAATGGAAGCTGTTGAACAACGTATGCAGCTTCCAGAGAATCAAAAAATGCTTATCCATTGTTTTTATAGAGCTTGATAAAATTATGGCCCAAAACCCCTACACTTAAGCCTATAAAAAATTGTTAGAAATAGAACAAGAACAAATAATTCATGCAGAATTACATCAATTACCAATGGCAGAAGTCAATATGGCTCTTAAAAGAGATCGCCATACTGATAGACGCTGTTAGAACTTACCAACATCAAATGAGGTTGCAATGGTGTTTCAAAATGATGAGGGAGAATCACCATTTCAAAGGGATATTAGAATATATCCCAGAAATGAGGAGCCACCTTTTATCACCATAAGCATCTTAAGTAATAATTTAGATCCAATGACATATCCCTTTTTTCCCCAATCAGGAAGCAGGTTGGCAACCCAAATTAAGACTTGACAGTTACCCAAATTTAAAAGTACGTATCAGAAATAATATTTCTGACACAACAATGGATCATTGATTCATATTTGCAAGTTGAGGCAAATAATTTAAACTTCATCAAATATCAACAAGATAAACTACGTGTAGAACAGTATTCTGGACTGATGGATTATTTTGCTGAGGCAGCTACAAACAGAGAGCCATAGTTTTACCTTCTTCTTTCCAGGGATCTCCTCTCAATATGCGAGAAAGATAGAATGATGCTATGGCTATTGTAACTAAATTTGGAAAACCAGATTTATTTATTATATTTACATGTAATCCACAATGGCCAGAGATTGTACAGAATCTGCTAATTGAACAAACTGCAAAATCAAATTAACTGAAGTAATATGTGACATAACTATAACTCAGTTATTTGGAAAATGTCTGGCTTATGTTTATACCATAGAAAAAAATAATAAAAAGAGGCCTTCCACATGCACATATGCTTATAATCCTTTAAGAGAAATATAAATTGGATACTGGAGATAAAGTGGATTCAGTCATTATTGCTGAACTACCAGATCCAGAAATACATGGTAGACTGTATGAGATTGTAACTGGACCATGTGGAGATATTAATACACAATCAACATGTATGGAAAATAAAAAATGCACTAAAGAATTTCCAAAAGATGATAGAGACAAAACTTATGCCAATTGTGATGGCTATCCATTATATATGCCATTATTACAAAAAGCCATTATTCGTGGAAAAAAGTGCCACACAATCCACATTTGCTCATGAAGTACAATGCACACATAAATATGGAAGCTTGCACTTCTATAAAATCCATTAAATATGTCTACAAATATATTTACAAAGGCTATGATGCAGTTACTGTAGTGGTCAAAAGTGCAGAAAATCCAGAACAAACTGAGTTATTACATGATGAACTTGCATCTCATGTGGATCCTCGCTATGTAAGTGTGCCAGAAGCAATGTGGTGTCTTCTCAAATTTGAAATGCATGATCAATCACATGCAGTATAGCTGTACATTTGCCCCAAAGACACTTGTTTTTTTTTCAATGTTGGAAATGAAAGAAATGCTTTGGCAGAAAGTGAGCATCAACAAACTACACTAACTGCATGGTTCCAATTAAATTGTACTGACTTGGAGGCAAGATAATTGTTATACATTGACATTCCATATCATTATGTTTTTGTTAATGGATTATGGCAGAAAAGAAAAACCTGTGGAAATAAAATTATAACTAGAATTTACACTGTAAGTCCATTAGACGTTGAACGTTTCTGCTTACATTTACTCCTTTTAAATGTCCCTGGTGCACAAAGTTTCGAACAGTTGAGAACTGTTAATGAAACAGTTTATAACACATTTCATTTAGCTGTGTGACACAGAAACTTCCTGGCTGATGATACAGAATGGGAAAGATGTCTAGAAGAAGCAGCATTGTGTCAAATGCCATGGCAGATGAGAGAACAATTTGCATTCATTTGCATCTTCTTAAATGTTCCAAATGCATTAGCTTTGTGGGACAAATTTAAAACAAATATATCTAAAGACTTTTTGCATTTTGCAACAATCTAATGAGCCTATTGCAGAATTAAAAGCATTAATTGAAATTCAAGAGGTCTTGTGCAAATTTTAATCTGCCAGATCCAGGACTCATAGTAAATTAATTATAATCGATTAAGCTACAATGTATTGCCATGCGCTACAATGTATAGACCGTTTGTTGCGTGAAGTCATGGATAATTATTTGCCTTTTGTTGGAAAGGTGATGTTGTTAGGTGGAGATTTTAGACAAACATTTACCTTTTTTTGTCCATGGAAATTGCACAGACATTGTAAAACCATGTATCAAGTCAAGTACGCTATGAAAACTCTTTACTCGCCTCAAATTAGAACAAAATATGAGATCAGAAGGACAAAATGAATTGGCTCATCAAAATTGGAGAAGAAAAAATAGAACAAATTCATAATTTACCTGATGATACCATGGAAATTCCATTGCAAATGATTTGCAAACAGGACATTATATTGGCTATATTCCAAAATACAATAACTAATTACGATTATGCAGAGCTTGCAACCAAAGTAATATTAACATCCAAAAATAAAGATGCATTGCTTCTGAATAATGAAATATTAAAATAAATAGATGCACCACAAAAAATGATCACAGTGTTGATTGTGTACATGGCGATGACAAAGAATTTCAGATAAACTTTTCAACTAAATGTATTAATTCATTAACTCCATCTGGAATGTCACCACATATTTTGGAGTTAAAAAAAGGTGTAATTGTCATGTTACTGTGAAATATGAACCCCAAAAAAGGACTATGTTATGGGACCAGATTAATTGTTCAAGAATTAAAAGACTATTTCATAAATGCAGAAATTCTCAATGGTACCCATTAAGGTGAAAGAGTTTTCATACCAAGAACAGATTTAGCACCAAGTGAAAGTAGCTTGCCTTTTGTACTTCAGAGAAGACAATTTGCCATCATCATAACATTTGCCATGACCATTAATAAATCACAAGGACAAACTTTTACATTTGTGAGAAATTTTTTAGAAGAACCAGTATTTGGCTATGGCCAACTGTATGTTGCATTTTCAAGATGCAAGAATCCAGAGGAAATTAAAGTTTATATTGAAAACAACCAAAGTCAGGGTGATATATCAGATGATGGCTAATTTTTTACAAAAAACATTGTCTACTATGAAGTACTGTAAATTAAATTAGAAAAAAGAATAACAATAAATCTAATCTCTAAATAAACCAAATAAAAAAGCAACAGTACTCTTATATCTATGGCAAATTTACAAAAAAATACCACACCAAATATAGAAAACTTTGGTTTTATTTTGAGGACGCAATTTTATGTCACTCAAGCCCTTTTTAGAGGACCACTATTTTGCTAAGGAAACTTTATAAAATGGCAAAAAACATAGAGAACAGTGGTTATACCTCGCGGACGAACTTGGAAGTCTGGTGGTCTCTTTTTAGAGGACCACTGTTTCACATATTAAACTCTATGTGCCATTTGCAATAACTACAAGAATACAGAAATCCAGAAAATAAAAGAAAAAAAACAATAAACGTTGTTTTTATCCCATAGACAAAATTACAAATCTCCTGGGCTCTTTTTAAGGGAATAACTTTGACATACCAAACAAAATAACAAAAATAGAATGGAATGTCTTGAAAGTGACTTATGCCAGGATTGGCCCCACAAAACAGTTACCTTGCATTTTTTTACATTTACTGTTTCAATTTTAATACATTAAGTTCATGTTTGTAATGTTAAAAATTCTGTTTTCAAAGGACTGAAATTTTTTTTCATTTATCCACGTAGTAATCCGATCACCAGTTAATGGGGTCAGGAAGGAATTCATTTTTTTGCCCACTTTGAAACAGTTGACAAAGTTTCACTGTTTTTTTGGGGGGTT
Source organism: Discoglossus pictus (assembly GCA_027410445.1). Lineage (NCBI taxonomy): Eukaryota > Metazoa > Chordata > Amphibia > Anura > Alytidae > Discoglossus > Discoglossus pictus. The sequence goes on along the minus strand of CM050175.1, from coordinate 7,413,236 downwards.
TGCCTTCCTCTGGATTCATTATTCAAGATCACTATATTTTTAAATAATTTAATTTTAAATGCTTTTACATTAAGTTAATGTTTACATTGTTAACATTGTATTTTACAAGGTTTAAAAAGTTGTTTTATTGGATGTTATTAAGGGTTTATGTCAGTAGCAGCATAATAATTTGTTAAAAATGTAAATGTATAATTAAATAGACAGGATTCATCCAGGGAGTAATCCGATCGCCAGTTAATGGGGTCAGGAAGGAATTTTCTTTTCTCCCCCTTTGATACAATTGGCTAAGTTTCAATGTTTTTTTTTGTTACTGTTTGCCTTCCTCTGGTTCAATACCTATGCTTTACCAGTAGTTCAACTACAAGTTGCATGTTAAGACGCATTCTGTAATGGTTTAAAATACTCATTCATACATGGTTATGTTACTCATGCATAGATCAGAATTAAAAATAATAGTATTGTTAAAAATAATTTTTTCACCGCTGTTTCCAATATAAGTTGCATGTTGCAAAGCTTTATCTAATGGTTGAAAATACGTATTCATAAAAGTTTCATGCATTGCTATATTATTAGTCCATACATGGCAATTAAAAAGGTTAATTAATATGGTTTAAAAGTTTTTGAAATACATGTTGAATGTTAAAAAAAATAAATAAAAAAAATCTAATTGTTGTACTTCTTTGTACAGTGCCTTGCAAAAGTATTCACCCCTTGACTTTTTACCTATTTTGTTACATTACAGCCTTAAATTCAATGTTTTGTTAATCTGAATTTTATGTGATGGATCAGAACACAATAGTCTAAGTTGGTGAAGTGAAATGAGAAAAATGTATACATAAAACTATTTTTTTAGAAATAGAAAACAGACAATTGGCATGTGCGTATGCATTCACCCCCTTTGTTATGAAGCCCATAAAAAGCTCTGGTGCAACCAATTACCTTCAGTCACATAATTAGTGAAATGATGTCCACCTGTGTGCAATCTAATGATCTGTCATTACATATACACACCTTTTTTGAAAGGCCCCAAAGGCTGCAACACCTAAGCAGGAGACAACACTTACCAAACACTGCCATGAAAACCAAGGAACTCTCCAAATAAGTAAGGGACAATGTTGTTGAGAAGTACAAGTCAGGAATAGTTTGTAAAAAAAATATCTAAATCTTTGATGATCCCCAGGAGCACCATCAAATCTATCGTAACCAAATGGAAAGAATATTGCACAACAGCAAACCTGCCAAGAGACGGCCACCCATCAAAACTCACGGACCGGGCAAGGAGGGCATTAATCAGAGAGGCAGCACAAAGACCTAAGGTAACCCTGGAAGAGCTGCAGAGTTCCAAAGCATAGACTGGAGTATCTGTACATAGGACAACAACAATAAGCCGTATGCTCCATAGAGTTGGGAAGAAGAAATCCATTACTTTTAGCAAAAAACAAAATGACACTTTTTGAGTTTGTGAAAAGGCATATGGGAGACTCCCAAAATGTATGGAGTAAGGTGCTCTGATCTGATGAGACTAAAATTGAACTTTTCAGCCATCAAAGAAAATGCTATGTCTGTCACAAACCCAACACATCACATAACCCAAAGAACACCATCCCCACAGTGAAACATGGTGGTGGCAGCATCATGCTGTGGGATGTTTTTTAGCAGCCGGGACTGGGAGCTGGTCAGAGTTGAGGGAGAGATGGATGGTGCTAAATACAGGGATATTCTTAAGCAAAACCTGTACAACTCTTTACGTGATTTGAGGCTAGGACGAAGGTTCACCTTCCAGCAGGAGAATGACCCAAAACACACTGCTAAAGCAACACTTGAGTGGTTTAAGGGGAAACATGTAAATGGGTTGAAAGGCCTAGTCAATGCCCAGACCTCAACCCAATAAAAAATCTGTGATTAGATTTAAAGATTGCTGTTCACAAGCGCAAACCATCCAACTTGAAGGAGCTGGAACAGTTTTGCAAGAAATGGGCAAAAATCCCAGTGGTAAGATGTGGCAAGCTCATAGAGACTTATCCAAAATGACTTGGAGCTGTGATTGCTGAAAAAGGTGGCTCTACAAAGTATTGACTTTAGGGGGTGAATAGTTATGCACACTGACCTTTTCTGTTATTTTGTCCTATTTGTTGTTTGCTTTACAATAAAAAAAAAAAACACCTTCAAAGTTGTGGGCATGTTCTGTAAATTAAATGATGCAAATCCTCAAACATTCCATGTTAATTCCAGGTTGTGAGGCAACAAAACACAAAAAATGCCAAGGGGGGTGAATACTTTAGCAAGGCACTGTAGATAACAAGAAAGGTGTCAGAGACTCACATTGTGTGGCAAAAAGCATTCACAACTTAAAAATGTTATTGACCATCATTTCTTGATCTGCATTTCACTAGTATATATATATATATATATATATATATATATATATATATATATATTCCAGATATGTATTATATATATATATATATATATATATATATATATATATATATATATATATATATATATATATATATATATATGAATATATTAATCTTCTCAGAGTCACTGAAAATTGTTATCTTCCCTTTCTTTAGGAGCATACACACTTCATTACTGGTAAAGTGCAGCCATTCTCTTCTCAAGTATCTCACTTAAATTAGGAGCATCCCACTACATTCAGCACTGACTTGACTGCTTCTCAGTTACCTCAAGGACACACATTACATAACTCTCTCACCTGTCAGTTACTGGCTACCCCATAGCATTTTAACTGTCAGTTAACTCCTTATCACCTGGACACAACTAAACATGCAGTAATCAACATAACATAACATAGCATAGCATAACATACAGTAATTAACATACACTGGGTAATCAGCTTAATAAAACATATTAAATAACTATAAAACATACTGAGCCCAGTCCCACAACCACATATTCCCAGGAGGCAGTCCTGAAAGGAGTATTTAAGCAGCCAGGGTAATGGTTATCCTCAAAATCCTAATCATCCTGGGTGGATCATATTAGTCCCAAGAACTAGTGTTTAGGGGGATAATGACACCCTGTAGGAATTATGATTATAGATGATCCTGATTAAATATGTATTTGTTCATAATTATAGGTGAACATGGCTGAATATGTATACATTCATATGATTATAGGTGAACCTACCTTAATATGTAGACATTAATATAATAATTGATAAGTGAGATGGAATATTTATCCTTTATTGGTCCCTTGGCTCTGTCATATATACAGTTGAAAACTAGAAATTTTGGCATTTATTTTAAAAATATGAGAAGTTTTTGGGCTAGTGGATCCCAATTAATAGCCTCGCGCTCAGATTTTCCAGATCCTTCCAATGTCTTGGTTCTGATGGACTACAATGGTCATTTAGTATTCAATGTATATTCCATATATATCTTGAGGCTTTTCTCCTTTGTTTGATACTGTTCACAAACGTATCAATTATGCTGATAAACGAAAAGAAAGGGGGTAGGAGAAAGCGCACCACTATCTAGTGCAGATTATTCAAAAGGTAAGCTATTGGATACATAATATGTGCAACTAGAATAATTAGACTCCCACCTTGAATACCCTAAAAAATGAGGTATATAAAAGCATTGGTGAGATTGTTCTTGTCGATCTCTGGTGGTATGGTTATCCACTATTGTTTTTAGATGTGGACAAAAGTAATGAAGTATATAGTAATGGTGATTCCTGGAAATAGATTGTTCAAAGTCCCATAGATTTAAGAAGGACTTATTATACACAATACTATTCCACATAAACAATGAAATAAAAAATCACTATTACGAGTAATGATAAAATTGTGGCAGAAGAAGTACACACAAGCTAGTGTGGTTGTCAGGTACGAAAATCCCACTTATATTGTGATGATAGGATAAACGTGTTTCTCCGCTCTCAGCAGTTTCCTCAGTATCTCATCCCCTTACAGGTAGTAAAACACACACAAGACTCACTAGTCTTTTTCCACATCTAAATGCAATAGTGGATGACTTACCACCAAAGATTGACAAGAACAATCTCACCAATGCTTTTATATACCTTATATTATTTGAGGGTATTCAAGGTGAGAGTCCAACTCTTCTAGTTGCACATATTGTGTATCCAATAGCTAACCTTTTGAATAATCTGCACTAGATAGTGGTGTGCTTTCTCCTACCCCCCCCCCTTATAATCTTATAATAATATTTTATTAAAGGATCATGATAATATGAAGTAATTTCTTATCACATAGTTGTTTGGTTCCTTTTTAAAATATAAGGATAACAGAAATCACCCAAATGGCTCTGATCAAAAGTTTACATACCCTTACTTCTTAATACTGTGTATTGTCCCCTTTGGCATCAATGAGAGCATGCAGTCTTTTGTTATATAGTTGTCTATGAGGCCTCTAATTCTTGCAGGTGGTATAGCTGCCCATTCGTCTTGACAAAATGCCTCCAGGTCATGCAAAGTCTTTGGTCATCTTTTTGAGATCTCCCCTCAAAGATATTAATTGAATTGGTGACCACCTTGGAATGTAAATATTATGGCCCACCATTAAATGCATTTAATAAGCAAGTAATAGTTCAGCATGTGCATGAGTGGCTATGTTGTTAAGGTGGTTGTTATTTGCTCACACAGCATCAGAGCAATGTACATGTCAAGAAAAAGGAAAAGTGGGTGTGTGCACACCTTGCGCACCCACTCGTAGGGGCATCTCCACTTCACTGCCTAGAATCTAAAAAGGCAGATCTGGTGCTGCATACAGGTACTCAAAGGGGAAGAACCCAGTCAATTCCTGCAGTACCTCATGGTAGGCAAGTAGGAGATATGGTAGAAGATTCCCCCAATCTTCCTCCTGTGCCACACAGGCACAGAGTAATCATTTCAAGGTATGATTGAAGCATTCAAAAAGGCCATTGGTTTTTGGGTGATACAGCGAGGAGCTTAGGTGCTTGATTCCACATAGTCTCCATATATGTCAGATTAACTCAACCATGAACTGAGGGCCTCTATCAGACCGTTTGTCTTTTTTGGACCATACCCAAAAGAATAAAACCATTAAGGCTTCCACCATGGCAGTTGCTGTAATTTAGGGGAATGGCCTCAGGGTAGTGGGTAGCATATTCTACCACTTTAAGTATGTACATTCTCCCATCTTGCTGGGTCTAGCTAGGGCCTTTATGATATCGATAGTAATGAGATGAAATGAGATATCCATCATGGGAAATGGTTGCAGAGGGACCCACATACCCTTCTCCAGTTGTTCTTAAAGCTGATAGGAATCACAGGAGTCACAGTACTGGGTGAGTTCCCTGTTAACCACGGGCAGTAGAACACGGTGTTGGGTCTTTTGCTCCCCAGCTAATCTTTTGAAGGATTAATAGCTGTCTTTTCTCTTCTCCTGGACCCCCTCTACCTGGCTAGGATAACACTTTACCATAACCCATGGTCCCATACATAGCATTCCCCAGTATGTCCCTTCGATTTCTGGGTAGCTATCTGTTTTTGCCCCATTGTTATTCTATCCTGCACTTAACTCTTAACTTATCCACACTATCCCATTGGCACCCTTGAACCCAGCAGGTAATTGACTCACCCTGGTTTCCTATAGGGTGGCTCTGCTCTCATCCTCCTGTTTCTCTGCAGCTGTCCTTGCCCCTTGTGCCAAGTTACATTGTTGAGGTACCACCACTTCATGTACCCCAGATAGTTCCCCAAAAATACATCTGTGGGCAAGCAAGCCGCACCACCACTTCCCTGGAGATATTCCAAATGCCACAATCCAGTTGCAGCCGCCCAACCGGAATGGTATATCGCTATCCCCAGGTCACCTTCACCTATAGTTCCTTCGTTAGGACCACTGTGGTTCTCATCAGATCCGGGAGAATCACCTTAACCCCAACCCCTAGTGTCCTTGAAGCCCTGCATGGGTCTTCCATCCATAATGACCATCTGAAGAAACTGCCTTCAGTTGTCATCATAGATGATCTGCACAGCATTAACGGTGGTTTTTTTGTTGTTATGGGAGTTGTAACCCAGCTCATTTTCTAGATCTCTTCTTCAACAACAAAATCATCTTCTGTATTAAAATGTAAATAAAATTTTACATAATATGTATGTATATAATATAACTGTGGATCTAAATACATAAAAACAGGTAGGGTGTGGTGCATAAATACAGTGAGGGAAAAAGTATTTGATCCCCTGCTGATTTTGAACATTTGCCCACTGACAAGGAAATGAGCAGTTTATAATTTTAATGGCATGAGTATTTTAACAGTGAGAGACAGAATGACGAACAAATAAAACAAGAAAAAAGTTTTAAAAAGTTATAAATTGATTTGCAGGTCAGTGAGGGAAATAAGTATTTGATCCCCTATCAGTCAGTAAGATTACTGGTTCCCAGGTGTCTTTTATACAGGTAACGATCTGAGGTTAGGAGCATTCTCTTAAAAAAGACACCTGTCCACAAAAGCAATCAATTAATCAGATTCCAAACTCTCCACCATGGTTAAGGCTAAAGAGCTGTCCGTCCAAGGATGTCAGGGACAAGATTGTAGACCTACACAAGGCTGAAATGGGCTAGAAGATCATCACCAAGCAGCTTGGTGAGAAGGTGACAACGGTTGGTGCGATTATTTGCAAATGGAAGAAACACAAAGTAACTGCCAGTCTTCCTCGGTCTGATGCTCCATGCAAGATCTCACCTTGTGGAGTTTCAATGATCATGAGAATGGTGAGGAAACAGCCCAGAACTACACAGGAGGATTTTGGTAATGATCTCAAGGCAGCTGGGACCATAGACACCAAGAAAACAATTGGTAACACACTAAGCCGTGAATGACTAAAATCCTGCAGAGCACGTAAGGTCCCCCTGCTCAAGAAAGCACATGTACAGGCCCAACTGAAGTTTGCCAATGAACATCTGAATTATTCAGAGGAGAATTGGGTGGAAGTGTTGTGGTCAGATGAGACCAAAATTGAGCTCCTGGACATCAACTCAACTCGCTGTGTTTGGAGGACGAGGAATGCTGCCTATAACCCCAAGAACACCATCCTCACTGTCAAACATGGAGGTGGAAACATTATGCTTTGGGGGTGTTTACCTGCTAAGGGGATAGGACAACTACACCGCTTCAAAGGGACAATGGACGGTGCCATGTACTATCAAATCTTGGGTGAGAACCTACTTCCCTCAACCAGGGCATTGAAACTGGGTCGTGGATGGGTATCCTAGCATGACAATGACCCAAAACACACAGCCAAGTCAACAAAAAGGAGTGGCTCAAGAAGAAGCACATTAAGGTCCTGGAGTTGCCTAGCCAGTCTCCAGACCTTAATCCCATAGAAACTGTGGAGGGAGTTGAAAGGTTCGAGTTGCCAAACATCAGCCACAAAACCTTAATGACTTGAAGAGGATCTGCAAAGAGGAGTGGGACAAAAACCCTCCTGAGATATGTGCAAACCTGGTGGCCAACTACAAGAAACGTCTGACCTCTGTGATTGCCAACAAGGGTTTTGCCGCCAAGTACTAAGCCGAAGAGGTCAAATACTTATTTCACTCATTGACCTGAAAATCAATTTATAACTTTTTTGTTATTCTGTTGTCATTATTTAATTGTTTAAGGACTCATATTGTCAGTAATTTATGAATAGGTCCAAGGGAGCATGACATTGTTACATTGGGATTATGTGTTATTGTGTGGTTATATGTTGCCTGTACATGGTTATTATGTATCCTAGTTATAATATATTATAAGAGGGAAAATGTTATATAGAACATATGTGGAATTGGTAGAAATGCTCTGCATAGAAGTTAGCTGCAGATCATTGCACACTCACACATACAGACCTTGGGTCAAGACAGATGCATGTACTTCAAGTCTTCCTAAGCAAACACTTGAGTTTAACATAAAGGTTTGTTCACTAGATATCTGGTGAATTTGATCTCAAGAGCTTTGATAGCCCAAGGTTGCAAGCCAGATGGTCTGACATCACACATACACAAATGTACACAAGGGTGTGGTATTGGAGAGTATAAATATGTTGTTTTGATCATTCAGTAAATGTTGAGAGATAGTTTTCACATAAACAAGGTGTGTTGTATCCTGACTTGGGGAGTTGTCTTACCATGGGCCACTTAGTTACCTTTTGGGCCTTGCCCTCTTCAGAATCCATCTTTTGTGCCACAGAGAACAGGAACTACATGATTCTGCTGGGGTAGGTTTGAACTAGGTTCATATCAAGCCCCCTTGAAGAAGCAGACATCTGTCTCTTACTATTCAAATACACCGACCATTAAAATTATAGACTGATCATTTCTTTATCAGTGGACAAACGTTCAAAATCAGCAGGGGATAGTTACATAGTTACATAGTAATTAAGGTTGAAAAAAGACTTTCAGTCCATCAAGTTCAACCTGTTAAGATCTCCTCTGATCTGCAATATGCGGATTAGTTATTAATTACATTATTGATTAAATAATTATTAATAGTATAGTATTGGAGGATGAATAAAGAGTTAGTCCATCAAGTTCAACCTTTTTAGATCTCTATTGATCTTTTTAATGTGGACTATTTATTATTATTGTTAATTGTTAATTGATCCAGAGGAAGGCAAACAGAAAAAAAAAAAAACATTTAAACTTTGCCAATTGTCTCATAAGGGGAAAAAAAATCAAAATTCCTTCCTGACCCCAGAAACTGGTGATCAAATTTCTCCCTGGATCAATATTCCTTCGCTAGTTATCTATGATAGCCTTGAATGCCCTCTTTATTCGAAAATATATCTAACCCCTTTTTGAAGTTGTCTATCGAATTCGCTGTCACCACCTCCTTTGGTAGAGAATTCCACAGTTTAACCACCCTAACTGTGAAGAACCCTTTTCTTTGTTTAAGGTGAAATATTTTTTCCTCTAACCTCAAAGGATGTCCTCTTGTCAGTTGAAAATCTCTTGCTACAAAAAGTTCACTTGACAAAGCCTTATATTGACCCTGGATGTATTTATATAACGTAATCATATCTCCTCTTAGACGCCTTTTTTTCTAGCGAAAATAAGTTTAATTTTGTTAGTCTTTCTTCACAACTTAGCCCCTCCATTCCCCTTATTAGTTTTATAGCCCTTCTCTGTACTTTTTCCAGCTCTAAAATGTATTTTTTATGAGGTGGTGCCCAAAATTGTACTCCATATTCCAAATGAGGGCGTACTAGAGATTTGTATAGTGGCAGAATTATATCTTCTTCCCTGGCTTCTATACCCTTCCTAATACATGCTAATATTTTATTTGCCTTTGCAGCCGCTGCTTGGCTTTGAGCTCTGTTACCTAGGTGGTTGTCCACTAGTACTCCCAAATTCCTTTCAATATCTGATACCCCTAGATTTGCTCCATTAAGATTATAGATTGCATGGCTATTTTTCCTTCCCAAATGCATAACCTTACATTTATTTGTATTAAATCTCATCTGCCATTTAGCCGCCCATTTCTCTAATTTATGCAAATCCTTTTGTAGGGAAAGTACATCATTATCTGATTTTATTACCTTGCACAACTTAGTGTCATCAGCAAAAATGGAGACACTACATTCGAGTCCTACTTCAATGTCATTAATAAATATGTTAAAAAGGAGAGGACCTAATACTGAACCTTGAGGAACCCCACTTATCACATTAGACCAATAGCAGTATGTTCCATTTACAACACCCCTTTGCTTCCTGTCTTTTAGCCAGCTCTCGATCCATGAGCAGATATTTACTGCAATTCCTGTAACCCTTAGTTTGCTCACTAGTCTTCCATGTGGCACTGTATCAAATGCCTTTGAAAAATGTAAAAAGACTACATCCACTGAGTTGCCCTGATCCAAGTTCCTACTAACCTCCTCATAAAAACTAATTAGATTGGTCTGACACAACCTTTCCTTCATAAATCCATGTTGACTGCTACCTATGATCCTGTTCAAATAGACATATTCTTGTATTCTGTCCCTTATTAACCCTTCTAAAAGCTTCCCAACTACAGAAGTGAGGCTCACTGCTCTATAATTCCCGGATTTGCTCTAGATCCCTTCTTAAATATAGGTATCACCTCTGCTTTTCTCCATTCATCTGGTAGAGACCCTGTAGTGAGTGATTCTTGAAAGATTAGATATAATGGTTTGGCTATTACAGAACCCAGCTCCCTCAGTACCCTTGGATGTATTCCATCAGGACCTGGGGCTTTATTAACATTTATTTTCTCCAACCTCTTTTGTATTTCTTCCTGCGTTAACCAATTATTTAGTAAAGGTAGTGTAGCCCCATTATGTTGCGGTGTCCCAACCACTGGTACCTCCCTTGTGTAAACCGACGAAAAGAACCTATTTAGCTCATTTACCTTTTCCTGGTCACTAATTACCAGATGGCCTGTGTCACATTGTAATGGTCCTATCGATTCCTTCCTGGCCTTCTTCCCATTAATATATTTAAAAAATATTTTAGGGTTAATCGTACTTTCCATTGCAACTGACTTCTCATTTTCTATTTTAGCCAGTCTAATAGCCCTTTTGCAAGACTTGTTGATTTCCTTATAGTCACATAAAGCTGCCTCTGTTCCCTCCTTCTTGTATAATTTAAATGCATATTTATTTTTCCTCATCATGATCTTTAAGTCATTGTTATGCCACATGGGATGTGATTTACTCCTATTCATTTTATTTCCACATGGTACATGCTGATGAGTATGTTTATTTAGTAAGGATTTGAATGTTGTCCATTTATTTTCAGTATTCTTCCCTGTAAGTTCTTTGTCCCAGTCTATATTTTGTATTGCTGCCCGTAGCCCATTAAAGTTAGCCCTTTTAAAATTTAGAGTTTTTGTTGGCCCCTTACAACTCTGTTTTTTGTATTCAATCTCAAATGATACTGTGTTGTGATCACTGTTCCCCAAGGGTTCCCCTATTTTTACATTTGATATTATATCAATATTACTTGTGATGACTAAATCCAAGATGGCCCCATTTCTAGTAGGTTCTTGTATTACCTGGGCCAGATAATGATCCCTGAGTGTACTCAAGAACCTGCTCCTCTTAGCTGAGCTGCTGGTCTCGTTTATCCAGTTTATATCAGGGTAATTAAAGTCTCCCATTATTAGAACTTGCCCATGCTTAGCTGCATTTCCAATCTGTAACAATAATTGTATTTCCTCACTTTCAGCTATATTTGGGGGTTTATAGCATACTCCCACCAATATGCGTTTAGAATTAGCTCCTCCACTATTTAGCTCAACCCATAAGGATTCAATGATGCCGTTAGTGCCAGCATAAATATCTTCTCTGACTATAGGCTTAAATTCAGGCTTAACATAAAGACAGATCCCTCCTGCTCTTTTACCATTTCCCCTATCTTTCCTAAATAGGTTATAACCATCCAGATTAACAGTCCATTCATGAGATTCATCCCACCATGTTTCACCATGCCTATTAAGCCCCATTTTTCTTGTACTGCTAATATTTCTAGCTCATCCATTTTCCCAGGCAAACTTCTTGCGTTAGCAATCATACACTTTATGTTGCTATGGCTCTGCTGTTGTGAAGTGCCTGCCACTGTATTTGAGGCCCCTATTAATACCTCCCTACTTTCTATTGTAACCCTTCCCCTTCTCCTCCCCCATGGGTACCTAATTCATCCCTTTCCCTCTCTACCCTATTTACCCCAATACTTCTATATAGTCCCTCCCCCCCACCTACAAGTTTAAAAACTCCCCCAGCCGTTCTACCATCCTATCCCCTAGCATAAAAGCGCCCTCATCATTAAGGTGCAATCCATCCCTGCTATAGAGATTGTACCCAAGTGAGAAGTCAGCCCAGTGCTCTAAAAACTTAAAACCCTCTGCACTGCACCACTTTTTTAGCCACGCATTAATCTCCCTAATCTCCTTCTGCCTCCCTGGGCTAGCACGTGGCACTGGTAGTATCTCAGAAAATACTACCTTGAAGGTCCTTGCTTTAAGCTTATTCCCTAATTCTATAAAATCATTCTTTAGGACACTCCATCTTCCACTAACTTTGTCATTGGTACCAATGTGTACCAAGACCGCCGGTTCATTACCAGCCCCTCCCAATAATTTATCCACCCGATCCACAACATTCCGAACCCGAGCACCCGGGAGACAGCAAACTGTTCGATTGCTGGGATCTGGGTGACAAATTACCCTGTCTACCTTCCTAATAATAGAGTCCCCTACCACCAAAACATGTCTGTTGCTCTGCCTATTCTGCCCTCCCTCTCCTCCAGTAGAACTGTTCTCCCGGCTGTTAGAGGGAACAGCTCTATCTGGCATTGCCATTCCTGAATGGACATCCCCAACAGTTTCACTCAATCTGGCAAATCTGTTAGTGTTTGCCAACTTAGAACTGGCCTGCCTCCTCCTGTTCCCCCTGATTCCCCTTCTAACTGTAACCCAGCTACCTCCCTGGCCATCCTCACTAGCCCCAGCTCCTCCCTCTATACTAGGCCCAGCTAAACTGTGCTCCGTGAGCACCAACTCCCTTTCCAGTGGAGCAATATCACTAAGTGCTGCAATTCTCCTCTCCAGATCTTCAATTTGAGCTTCCAATGAGGCAACATGCTCACACCTGTCACAGAGGTATGGACCCTGGATCATCTGTTCCAGTAGTGCATACATTTGGCAGGATGTACACTGAGTGAGGTTTCCACTGGACTGACTCATGATTATCAGTTACAAAAATACAGTGAGAAAACAGAAAACAACAAAATACACAAAGATATAACTTACACAGGCCAAGCCACACCCACTCTCACCTGTACTCTGATTAATGCAACAGACATAAAACTCTGCACTGACTTAGAGCGGATTCAAACCAGACCTCACACAAATGCACCCAGATATAACTTACACAGGCCAAGCCACACCCACTCTCACCTGTACTCTGATTAATGCAACAGACAGAAAACTCTGCACTGACTTAGAGCGGATTCAAACCAGACCTCACACAAATGCACCCAGATATAACTACACAGACCAAGCCACACCCACTCTCACCTGTACTCTGATTAATGCAACAGACAGAAAACTGTGCACTGACTAGAGTGGATTCAAACCAGACCTCACACAAATGCACCCAGATATAACTACACAGGCCAAGCCACACCCACTATCACCTGTACACTGATTAATGCAACAGACAGAAAACTGTGCACTGACTTAGAGCGGATTTCAATGACTTTTATTCCCTGTCACTGTATATATACTATAACTGTATTCATTCTTGCATTGAGCACCTTTGTTTTTTGTTATTAAGTATAAAAACAGTATTTACAAGCAGAAAATAAATATGAATTCTATCTTATGTTACACAAAATACAAAAATAGCCATCATCTTTTTAAGATCTATATCCATTAGGTTATCTGGTCAATGGACTGATCTCCGGACTCTTTAGCAACTGAGACTGCTCTCCTGAAGCTCTTTCCCTGGTACTCTTCTCTTGGTATAAACAACACTGCTCTCTTTCTGGAGTTTCTCCTTGTAGAATCTCTCTGGCACCATTTCTCTCTTTACAGATTTCACATGTTTTTATGTTAAATTTGAAGCTATTCCCACCATTTAAAATATACATATGGGGTGACAAGTTAGCCAAATAAATGACAATTTTGTTTCCCTAATAAATAGATCCTGCTAGATCACGTGTTTCACAACCCAGGGGTAAGGAGGAACCAGGTTCACCCCTAAACCCTCCTGCTTACTTTTACACCCTTGAGTGGTGAGTATTTGGGTATCTCAGTGTTCAGTTGGCTTCTTTAGGCCAGGAACCAGTTTAGGAATACAGGACTAAGAACATTTATATATACTATTAGAGTGAGATCTAACAGGAACAGAGCATGCAAACAACAGGTTTGGCAAAATAATACATTAACATAACAAATAAAGTTGTTATGTATTATCCAGAAGAGCAAACTTTAATAACTGACTCTCCTCATGGGCGTTACAGATGACATTACTTCATTCTAACTCTGTTAACTCTTCATAAACTAACCACAACTGAACATGCAACATCGAGTCTAAACACATAGAAACATCTCAACCACTTATTCAAACAATAATGTATAACATCACATATTATTAACTATTGCAAGCATTAACAACCTGATACTGTATTTATGCACATAAGCAATCCTTTGCTAACAATACTATATAACATTACATATTATTAACTACTAGTAACTTGCTAATGACGGTGTCATATTTTATGTTCAAGTGTCATTGCTTTCTCTCTCTTTGCTGTCTTTGTGTGTCCTCTGTCTCTCTCTCTCTCTCTGTGTCCTCTCCCTCTCTTTGTTCGCCCTCTCACTCTCTCTGTGCACCCTCTCTGTGTGCTGTCTCTTTCTCTGTGCTTTGTCTCTCTCTCTCTGCATCCTCTCCCTCTCACATTTCACTCTCTCTCAGTGTGCCCTCTCTGTGTGCACACACTCTCTGTGCCCTCTGTCTCTCTGTGTCCTCTCTCTGATCTCTGTGTGTTCTCTGTCTCTCTCCCTTACCCTCTCCCTCCCTCACCTTTCTCTCCCTTTCTCTTTCTTTCCTTTCTCTTTTCAATCTCTCTTAAACCCCTCTCTGTCTCTCTTTATCTCTCTCTCCCTCCCTCTCTGCCTAGCTGTGATTCTCCCTCTCTCCCTCTCTCACCCACCCTCCCACTCTCTCCCACTACTTCTCTCTACCACTCCCTCTCTCCATTCCTGTCTCTCTCTCTTTGTCAGACTAAAAAAACTGATAACATCAGAATAAGAACTGATTACATTCTATAACAGTCTGTGTGTCTTCTGGGTTTTGTATAAATTGCTAATAGTCATTGACAATGTTTCATTTGCAAGGCATCAAACATTCACTTCACTAGTTGTACAGGAATAGGGCAGCTAGCATCTTCTCTAGGGATGCTGACCCATATGTATCTTCTACATATCCTTTTTTTTAATATATATATATATATATATATATATATATATATAAATATATATATATATATATATATATATATATATATATATATATATATATATATATATATATATTAATCCAGTCAGAAATTGATAGTTGTTATCTCACATTTTTCCAGTCAGGAGCATACACACACTTCAGTCAGAACACGAAAGATGCAGATGACATAACATCCCAACTGTCAGTTAACCCCTCATGACCTGGTTATAACTGAACATACAGCATAACATGCAGTAATTCATAAAACTTAATAACATATTAAATATCTAATACAACTACAGAGCCCAGGCCCTGTACAGATGGGTTAGGCAAGCTACAGTTTCCCATCCAACAACCAGAGTAATAGCCTGCCTCAAAAATACCAGTCCATTCTGGATGGATTATATGAGTCCAAAAGGGCTGGTGGTCTAGGGGATCATGACAGCTACCCCCCCCCCCCCCTTTTAAATCCAATGCAGCATCCCAGTGATCATCTCTATCAGATGAATGCTAGCATGCTGCTATATTAGGCCCAAGTGTAATTGCTTGTCTGGGTGAGGCAACCAGTAGTCAAAATATGTCCATAGTACAAAGAAAACAATTTGTTTGGGAACTTAAAAAAAAACGTTATTTACAATGTTAGACTAAAGCCCCCAAAAAAGGGGAAATCAAAAAATAATTAAAAACCTTTAAAATACATATATATAACTTCTTGGTTTTCCATTGAAAAGAAAGAAGAATATATTCTCGGTTATAACCTAATATTGATACATGTGTATTACTGATATATATCTATATATACTTTCAATTATTTGGCAGTTTTATGGGATTTGTCCCTTTTCAACTTTATGTAGAGGGTTTTCGTTTTAATTTATATGTATTCTTATGCCTAGATTAATGATTTTTCCTAAAATTCCATAAATACAGTTAGTACAGTAAACAGATTACTTTGTTCTTGTATGGTCTATACTGGAATCTCACCTTCATACACTGCCTCCACTTATAAATATTTTACAACTGTTGGAATGTATCTTTCCAAACTGGATCCTTTTCCTCTCACTGTTTGGAAATTTTTAAAGGGTTCAGCATTTTGACTCTCTCAGATAATTAATTCAATATATTAACAGTACTGTCAAATTTGGCTGGCCCAACCTGCCTGTATCTACCAGCACTGCGTGTCACTTAAATCATGCAAGGCTATAAATGAAACATTTTAAACTAATAAACCTCATACAAAGTATATATTTTCTAATTTGTAGCAGGGAGACGTGAGCGTCCTTCTATCCACTAGAACACTGCACTACCCATCAATATCTCAGCTTGTGTTGTGGACTTATTTGAATTTATATATATAATGGTAACCTGGATTATACATATGTAAAAACACTGTGAAAACCATTGTGTAATCAGTGAAATATAAATCATGTTATAATCACAGATATAGTTGTGAGCATACGATTTGTTGCTAACGCTTGCGGGCTCTCGCAGCGAGCCCGCGAGAACTGCGTCCCTCGCGAAGGGAGGAATGCAGTTCGCTCCGCATTTGCGGAGGGTCCGCATTTGCGGAAGGTGGAGGCTCCAACGTCGACTCGCGAGGGGCCGCATTTGAGGAGGTGGAGGTTCAAAGGTGCCTTACACGCAATTAAAAACACACACACGCACAACTTAGAAAAAACAAACGACCCTTGGAACCAACCTTAACGTAACAAACACCCACACGCACGAAAAATACGACCATAACGGCTTAACCGCGGGCACCTAAAAACAGTCAAAACACACCAAATACTCACAAAATATACATAAAAAGCGTACCCATAGCAAGGGGAGGCACCCAGGACCTCTGAAAGTGAAGTTACACCTCCATTTAAGTCCAAATTCCCGAGTTCAGACACATGAAAATCCCCTAAGCGAGAGAAAAAATGGCTGCCGAAAAAAACGAAAACGAGGCTCAAAACACAGGACTGCCCAGAAACACACACACGCGACCTCGGAACCAACCTTAATGGAACAAACACCCACACGCACGAAAAATACGACCATAACGCACACCTAAAAACAGTCAAAACACACCAAATACTCACAAAATATACATAAAAAGCGTACCCATAGCAAGGGGAGGCACCCAGGACCTCTGAAAGTGAAGTTACACCTCCATTTAAGTCCAAATTCCCGAGTTCAGACACATGAAAATCCCCTAAGCGAGAGAAAAAATGGCTGCCGAAAAAAACGAAAACGAGGCTCAAAACACAGGACTGCCCAGACACACACACACGCGACCTCGGAACCAACCTTAATGGAACAAACACCCACACGCACGAAAAATACGACCATAACGCACACCTAAAAACAGTCAAAACACACCAAATACTCACAAAAAATACATAAAAAGCTTACCCATAGCAAGGGGGGGCACCCAGGACCTCTGAAAGTGAAGTTACACCTCCATTTAAGTCCAAATTCCCGAGTTCAGACACATGAAAATCCCCTAAGCGAGAGAAAAAATGGCCGACGAAAAAAAACGAAAACGAGGCTCAAAGACCAGCCACCTACAACTTACCCAAGAAGAGATCCGAGATAAGCTCGGAAACCCGCATTTACAACACGGGATCCGAGATAAGCTCGGAGACCTGCATTAACCCTACATTAAACATCGCAGAGGGGTCCCGATAGCAAAATTCCAGCTTTACGGGGATGCAGATGACATAACATCCCAACTGTCAGTTAACCCCTCATGACCTGGTTATAACTGAACATACAGCATAACATGCAGTAATTCATAAAACTTAATAACATATTAAATAACTAATACAACTACAGAGCCCAGGCCCTGTACAGATGGGTTAGGCAAGCTACAGTTTCCCATCCAACAACCAGAGTAATAGCCTGCCTCAAAAATACCAGTCCATTCTGGATGGATTATATGAGTCCAAAAGGGCTGGTGGTCTAGGGGATCATGACAGCTACCCCCCCCCCCTTTTAAATCCAATGCAGCATCCCAGTGATCATCTCTATCAGATGAATGCTAGCATGCTGCTATATTAGGCCCAAGTGTAATTGCTTGTCTGGGTGAGGCAACCAGTAGTCAAAATATGTCCATAGTACAAAGAAAACAATTTGTTTGGGAACTTAAAAAAAAACGTTATTTACAATGTTAGACTAAAGCCCCCAAAAAAGGGGAAATCAAAAAATAATTAAAAACCTTTAAAATACATATATATAACTTCTTGGTTTTCCATTGAAAAGAAAGAAGAATATATTCTCGGTTATAACCTAATATTGATACATGTGTATTACTGATATATATCTATATATACTTTCAATTATTTGGCAGTTTTATGGGATTTGTCCCTTTTCAACTTTATGTAGAGGGTTTTCGTTTTAATTTATATGTATTCTTATGCCTAGATTAATGATTTTTCCTAAAATTCCATAAATACAGTTAGTACAGTAAACAGATTACTTTGTTCTTGTATGGTCTATACTGGAATCTCACCTTCATACACTGCCTCCACTTATAAATATTTTACAACTGTTGGAATGTATCTTTCCAAACTGGATCCTTTTCCTCTCACTGTTTGGAAATTTTTAAAGGGTTCAGCATTTTGACTCTCTCAGATAATTAATTCAATATATTAACAGTACTGTCAAATTTGGCTGGCCCAACCTGCCTGTATCTACCAGCACTGCGTGTCACTTAAATCATGCTAGGCTATAAATGAAACATTTTAAACTAATAAACCTCATACAAAGTATATATTTTCTAATTTGTAGCAGGGAGACGTGAGCGTCCTTCTATCCACTAGAACACTGCACTAACCATCAATATCTCAGCTTGTGTTGTGGACTTATTTGAATTTATATATATAATGGTAACCTGGATTATACATATGTAAAAACACTGTGAAAACCATTGTGTAATCAGTGAAATATAAATCATGTTATAATCACAGATATAGTTGTGAGCATACGATTTGTTGCTAACGCTTGCGGGCTCTCGCAGCGAGCCCGCGAGAACTGCGTCCCTCGCGAAGGGAGGAATGCAGTTCGCTCCGCATTTGCGGACGGTCCGCATTTGCGGAAGGTGGAGGCTCCAACGTCGACTCGCGAGGGGCCGCATTTGAGGAGGTGGAGGTTCAAAGGTGCCTTACACGCAATTAAAAACACACACACGCACAACTTTGAAAAAACAAACGACCCTTGGAACCAACCTTAACGTAACAAACACCCACACGCACGAAAAATACGACCATAACGGCTTAACCGCGCGCACCTAAAAACAGTCAAAACACACCAAATACTCACAAAATATACATAAAAAGCGTACCCATAGCAAGGGGAGGCACCCAGGACCTCTGAAAGTGAAGTTACACCTCCATTTAAGTCCAAATTCCCGAGTTCAGACACATGAAAATCCCCTAAGCGAGAGAAAAAATGGCTGCCGAAAAAAACGAAAACGAGGCTCAAAACACAGGACTGCCCAGAAACACACACACGCGACCTCGGAACCAACCTTAATGGAACAAACACCCACACGCACGAAAAATACGACCATAACGCACACCTAAAAACAGTCAAAACACACCAAATACTCACAAAATATACATAAAAAGCGTACCCATAGCAAGGGGAGGCACCCAGGACCTCTGAAAGTGAAGTTACACCTCCATTTAAGTCCAAATTCCCGAGTTCAGACACATGAAAATCCCCTAAGCGAGAGAAAAAATGGCTGCCGAAAAAAACGAAAACGAGGCTCAAAACACAGGACTGCCCAGACACACACACACGCGACCTCGGAACCAACCTTAATGGAACAAACACCCACACGCACGAAAAATACGACCATAACGCACACCTAAAAACAGTCAAAACACACCAAATACTCACAAAAAATACATAAAAAGCTTACCCATAGCAAGGGGGGGCACCCAGGACCTCTGAAAGTGAAGTTACACCTCCATTTAAGTCCAAATTCCCGAGTTCAGACACATGAAAATCCCCTAAGCGAGAGAAAAAATGGCCGACGAAAAAAAACGAAAACGAGGCTCAAAGACCAGCCACCTACAACTTACCCAAGAAGAGATCCGACATAAGCTCGGAAACCCGCATTTACAACACGGGATCCGAGATAAGCTCGGAGACCTGCATTAACCCTACATTAAACATCGCAGAGGGGTCCCGATAGCAAAATTCCAGCTTTACGGGTCCTTAAAGGACCATAAAGGTCCTTAAAGGACCCGTTATAAAAAATATATATATATACACTATCACCCTGTCACTCGTGGGGGTCAATACAAACCCCCATAAACCTCTAATTAACCCTGTCATTCATGGGGGTCAATATAGACCCCCATAAGCCCTTCATTAACCCTGTCATTCATGGGGTCAATACAGACCCCCATAAGCGCTTCATTAACCCTGTCACTAATGGGGGTCAAAACAGGCCCCCATAAGAACCTTACTAACCCTGTCACTCATGGGGGTCAATATAGACCCCATAAGCCCTTCATTAACCCTGTCACTAATGGGGGTCAATATAGACCCCCATAAGCACCTTATTAACCCTGTCACTCACGGGGGTCAATACAGACCCCCATAAGCACTTCATTAACCCTGTCACTCATGGGGGTCAATACAGACCCCCATAAGCACTTAATTAACCCCCTCACTTAGGGGGGTCAATATAGACCCCCATAAGCCCTTCATAAACCCTGTCACTCATGGTGTTCAATACAGGCCCCCATAAGGACTACTTTAACCCTGTCACTCATGGGGGTCAATATAGACCCCCAATAGCCATTCATTAACCCTGTCACTCATGGGGGTTAATACAGACCACCATAAGCCCTTCATTAACCCTTCTCACTCATGGGGGTCAATACAGATCCCCATTAGCCCTTTCTTAACCCTGTCACTCATGGGGGTCAATACAGACCCCCATAAGCACTTCATTTACCCTCTCACTCAGGGGGGTCAATACAGACCCCCATAAGCCCTTCATTAACCCTGTCACTCATGGGGGTCAATACAGACCCCGATAAGCCCTTAATTAACCCTGTCACTCATGGGGGTCAATACAGACCGCCATAAGCCCTTCATTAACCCTGTCACTCATGTGGGAAAATACAGACCCCCATAAGCCCTTCATTAACCCTGTCACTCATGAGGGTCAATACAGACCCCCATAAGCACTTCATTAACTGTGTCAGTCATGGGGGTCAATACAAACCCCCAAAAGCACTTAATTAACCCCCTCACTCAGGGGGGACAATACAGACCCCAAAAGGCCTTCATTAACCCCCTCACTCAGGGGGGTCAATATAGACCCCCATAAGCCCTTCATAAACCCTGTCACTCATGGGGTTCAATACAGGCCCCCATAAGGACTTCTTTAACCCTGTCACTCATGGGGGTCAACATAGACCCCCAATAGCCATTCATTAACCCTGTCACTCGTGGGGGTTAATACAGACCACCATAAGTCCTTCATTAACCCTTCTCACTCATGGGGGTCAATACAGATCCCCATTAGCCCTTTCTTAACCCTGTCACTAATGGGGGTCAATACAGACCCCCATAAGCACTTCATTAACCCTCTCACTAAGGGGGGTCAATACAGACCCCCCATAAGCCCTTCATTAACCCTGTCACTCATGGGGGTCAATACAGACCCCGATAAGCCCTTCATTAACCCTGTCACTCATGGGGGTCAATACAGACCCCCATAAGCCCTACATTAACCCTGTCACTCATGTGGGAAAATACAGACCCCCATAAGCCCTTCATTAACCCTGTCACTCATGAGGGTCAATACAGACCCCCATAAGCACTTCATTAACTGTGTCAGTCATGGGGGTCAATACAAACCCCCAAAAGCACTTAATTAACTCCCTCACTCAGGGGGGACAATACAGACCCCAAAAGGCCTTCATTAACCCTGTCACTCATGGGGGTCAACACAGACCCCCATAAGCCCTTCATTAACCCTGTCACTCATGGGGGTCAATATAGACCCCCATAAGCCCTTCCTTAACCCGGTCAGTCATGGGGGTCAATACAGACCCCCATAAGCACTTAATTAACCCTGTCACTCATGGGAGTCAATACAGACCCCCATAGACCCCTAATTAACCCTGTCACTCATGGGGGTCAATATAGACCATCATAAGCCCTTCATTAACCCTGTCACTCATGGGGGTCAATACAGACCCCCATAAGCCCTTCATTAACCCTGTCACTCATGGGGGTCAATACAGACCCCCATAAGCCCTTCATTAACCCTGTCACTCATGGGGGTCAATATAGACCCCCATAAGCCCTTCCTTAACCCGTCAGTCATGGGGGTCAATACAGACCCCCATAAGCACTTAATTTACCCTTTCACTCATGGGAGTCAATACAGACCCCCATAGACCCCTAATTAATCCTGTCACTCATGGGGGTCAATATAGACCATCATAAGACCTTCATTAACCCTGTCACTCATGGGGGTCAATACAGACCCCCATAAGCCCTTCATTAACCCTGTCACTCATGGGGTCAATATAGACCACCATAAGCCCTTCATTAACCCTCTCACTCATGGGGGTCAATACAGGCCCCCATACGCCCTTAATTAACCCCCTGACTCATGGGGGTCAATACAGACCCCCATAAACCTCTAATTAACCCTGTCACTCATAAGGGTCAATAGAGACCCCCATAAGCACTTAATTAACCCCCTCACTTATGGAAGTCAATACAAACCCCCATAAACCCTTAATTAACACCGTCACTCAAGAGGGTCAATACAGACCCCCATATACCGGTAATTAACCCTGTCACTCATGGGGGTCCATACAGACCCTCATAAGCCTCTATTTAACCCCATAAGTCCCATAAGGGTATATTAAGACCATTATGGGCCTGTTACAACCCAACATTAACCACATAAGTGCCATGACAGTCCTCAAGGACCATTATGACACTAAGTATAAACACTACACTGCACTATACCCCCCTAATAAAACATTAAATATCAACTTAACAGCCTCTACACTAACCTATTAACACCAACAGTACCTACATACCCCCTAATAACCCCCACCACTTTATTACAGAAAATAAAAAAGCCTAAAGTCACAAAAAATAATCGACATTCCATGAAATAAAAAAAAACAAAGTCACAAAAATAAAAAAAGGAACATTACAGAAAATAAAAAAAAACATTACAGCCCCCCCCCACTACAGAAAAAAAAATGACATACCTGAAAAGGAAATACACATAATACATACAATACAATACATACAATATAATACATACAATATAATATAATACATACAATATAATACAATACAATTAAATACAATGCAATACAATACACCCCTATCTAATATACAATACATGCTATCTATCTAATATACATCCCACAAAATACCATAATCTAATATACATCCTATCACATATATAGTTGTGAGCGTACGAGTTGTTGCTAACGCTTGCAGGCTTGCATAGCAAGCCCGCGGCTCGCATAGCGAGCCGCGGCCCTCGCAAAGCGAGGGCTGCGGGCAAGGGACTCAGTTGCTGGCATGGAGCGCCAAAGGCGCTCCTTGCCAGCAACTGCGACTCTCGCAAACTTTACGTCGCAACGCAAACAACACGACACACCAACTATGACCCTCGCAAACTTTACCTCGCAACACAAACAACATACGAGACACGTTAACACACATTACAACCTCGCAACAATCGGACGCAACTAGCGAACATTACAAAAGTCAAAACACAATAAATACACACAGCACATACATAAAAAGCTTACCTACAGCAAGAGGGAGCATCCAGGACCTCAAAAAAGCAACTTACACCTTCATTTAACTCAAAATAAAACAGTTTTCACACAAAGAAATTCGGTAAGCGAGAGAAAAAATGGCCGCCGAACAAAACGAAAACGAGGCTACAAACGCAAACAACATACGAGACACGTTACCACACATTACGACCTTGAAAAATCGTCCGCAACCCGCGAACGTGAAAAAAATAAAAACACAATAAATACACACAACACATACATAAAAAGATTACCTACAGCAAGAGGGAGCATCCAGGACCTCAAAAAAGCAACTTACACCTTCATTTAACTCAAATTAAAAGAGTTTAGACACTAAAAAATTCTCTAAGCGAGAGAAAAAATGTCCGCCAAACAAAACGAAAACGAGGCTACAGCACTCTAAACACGCAAAACACCACAAGAAACTAAAAACACCACAAAAGCCCTACGGATATTCCGCTAAGACGCATACCACACATTACCCGCCATTTTACGACAATGCGGAAGTACACGAGTATGCTAACGGTTTGGTCTTGCGCACGCACACTATTACACTGCACACATTCATCACGCTTACACAGCAGCTCCACACCATTAATGCTGCAGCAACATCAAAACATATTGCCAGCTCTTCAACACAATGCTTCAAAATAGGTAAAGTATATTCATTTATTAATGTATTACATATTTCATTATTACACACCAAACAGCATTAGCTACCTTACAATTATATTGCCTTCATTTTTTGACTGGCAATTCGCTAGTCTATCTAATATACATCACCCCAATCTATCTTAATAAATACCATAATCTAATATACATCCTATCTATATAATATACATCACACAATCTATCTAAATAAATAACACAATCTATTATACAATACATGCTATGCTATCTATATAAAACACATACCCCTAGATAACATACAATAAATGCTATCTATATATAAAATAATCTAATTCTAAGCTAAAATAAAATAATTAAGACCTCTTACCTTTGCAGATGTCCATTCAGATCAGTCACCTAGGGAAACAAAATAAAAAAAATAGTGCAATACGTTTACAGTAAATAAATAAACATTCTAAACATTCTAAATATTATACTCACCTTTCCGGCATGTCCCGTCCTTATTCTCCGGCGCGGCACCTGTTAAAAAAACATAACATTAATACACATACATAAACATAAAAACAAAATAAAATAAACATAATCTACATTGTACTTACCTCCCCACGATGGTCTTAATTATTTTATTGTAGCTTAGAATTAGGGTTGCTATATGGAGATAGCATGTATTGTATATTAGATAGATAGGGGATGTATAGTACATAGATAGGGCCTCATTCTATTATCGGCCGTAAATCGGCCGCAAAGCTGCGATTCCTTGCGGGGCTCCCGTTACCTTGCAATTCAATTATACGGCGCCGCAAGGATATCCCCTTACGGCCGGCTGTATATCTTGCAACCGGCCGTAAGCTCAGAAATCTTTAAAAGCAAAAATAAATTCAAGACGGCTCTGTAAATGCAAGGGATCATAATGGGGGACATGAGGATTAATAGCAACCCCCTCTCAAGTTTGCACATCAGCCAAAATCCGAGATTACATTAACTGTTTATTTTCCGGCAGCAGCGTGGGCGGGTCTGTGGTGCTCAAAGCCCTCTGGACTTTTTACATGGATATTTGACATAAATTTAAAAAAAAAATATTTACGGATTTGAGTGTAGGGGAATGTTGTGCTATGAATGCTAACGCCTACAATCACTTTATAGTCTCCTCAGAGTGCAGGATGGCTTTATTATGGCTTTGTTATTATGGCTGGGTCACTCTTTTGAGTGGCACCAGACTGATATACTACAGGATATTTCTCCCTGTGAAGGGCACAAGTGAGCTAAAAGAGGTTGCTCTCAGAGTGGCTTATCATGGCTATAGAACTAACCTATTAAGGTTGGTTCGTTCTCTGATGAGCACCTCTGACTTTGTTGTTTTGTATATGCAAATTACCTTTAGGGTTTAGTCTCCCTAAGGGTAATAGGGGACTCCAGATGTGGACCCCTTGCTCACTGTGCCTTAGGGAGTTCAGCTGCACCTCACTGACGAGGCCCATAAAGGCCGAAACGCGTCTGGGGTTTGCTGTTTCTCCTGTTCAGGGTAGAATTGCCTGGTATTTCGGGGCTGGGTCACTCTTTTGAGTGGCACCAGACTGATATACTACAGGATATTTCTCCCTGTGAAGGGCACAAGTGAGCTAAAAGAGGTTGCTCTCAGAGTGGCTTATCATGGCTATAGAACTAACCTATTAAGGTTGGTTCGTTCTCTGATGAGCACCTCTGACTTTGTTGTTTTGTATATGCAAATTACCTTTAGGGTTTAGTCTCCCTAAGGGTAATAGGGGACTCCAGACGTGGACCCCTTGCTCACTGTGCCTTAGGGAGTTCAGCTGCACCTCACTGACGAGGCCCATAAAGGCCAAAATGCGTCTGGGGTTTGCTGTTTCTCCTGTTCAGGGTAGAATTGCCTGGTATTTCGGGGCTGGGTCACTCTTTTGAGTGGGACCAGACTGATATACTACAGGAGATTTCTCCCTGTGAAGGGCACAAGTGAGCTAAAAGAGGTTGCTCTCAGAGTAGCTTATCATGGCTATAGAACCAACCTATTAAGGTTGGTTTGTTCTCTGATGAGCACCTCTGACTTTGTTGTTTTCTATATGCAAATTACCTTTAGGGTTTAGTCTCCCTAAGGGTAATAGGGGACTCCAGACGTGGACCCCTTGCTCACTGTGCCTTAGGGAGTTCAGCTGCACCTCACTGACGAGGCCCATAAAGGCCGAAACGCGTCTGGGGTTTGCTGTTTCTCCTGTTCAGGGTAGAATTGCCTGGTATTTCGGGGCTGGGTCACTCTTTTGAGTGGGACCAGACTGATATACTACAGGAGATTTCTCCCTGTGAAGGGCACAAGTGAGCTAAAAGAGGTTGCTCTCAGAGTAGCTTATCATGGCTATAGAACCAACCTATTAAGGTTGGTTTGTTCTCTGATGAGCACCTCTGACTTTGTTGTTTTCTATATGCAAATTACCTTTAAAGTTTAGTCTCCCTAAGGGTAATAGGGGACTCCAGACGTGGACCCCTTGCTCACTGTGCCTTAGGGAGTTCAGCTGCACCTCACTGACGAGGCCCATAAAGGCCGAAACGCGTCTGGGGTTTGCTGTTTCTCCTGTTCAGGGTAGAATTGCCTGGTATTTCGGGGCTGGGTCACTCTTTTGAGTGGGACCAGACTGATATACTACAGGAGATTTCTCCCTGTGAAGGGCACAAGTGAGCTAAAAGAGGTTGCTCTCAGAGTAGCTTATCATGGCTATAGAACCAACCTATTAAGGTTGGTTTGTTCTCTGATGAGCACCTCTGACTTTGTTGTTTTGTTTTGGCTTTGTTATGTGCTTAATTGTGTGCCTGTGGGACCTTTTTGCTGCAAGTAAGCTGCGGCTCGGTTTTAGCCTTGCATAGAGGGTTCCCGGAGCAATTGAATAGCAACCAGGATTTTCTTGCGGCCGAAACTCTTGCGGCCGTTTAAGATCAAAGGCTTTCCTCTGGCGTGTGCGGCCGCAAGGGATAACAAGGCGCCGGCCGCAAGCCTGCCGGAATCCCAGGCCGGAAGGGAATAGAATAGGCAAATAGCTTGCGGCTGGCCTTGCGGCCCGCATCTCCTACGGCCGATAATAGAATGAGGCCCATAGTATTTTTTGTATATTAGATAGGGGGATGTATATTAGATAGATAGTATTGTAAATTAGATAAGGGGATGTATATTAAATAGGGGGATGTATATTAGATAGGGGGATGTATGTTAGATAGATAGTATTGTATATTAGATAGGAGGATGTATATTAGATAGGGGGATGTATATTAGATAGGGGTGTATTGTATTTAATTGTATTGTATTGTATTGTATTTATTTGTATTGTATTGTATTGTATTTAATTGCATTGTATTTAATTGTATTGTATTGCATTGTAAGTATTATAAGTATTTCCTTTTCAGGTGTGTAATTTTTTTTTCTGTAGTGGGGGGGGGGGGGTTCTAATGTATTTTTTTTATTTTTATAATGTTCCTTTTTTTAATTTTTGTGACAGTTTTTTTTTTCTGTAATGTACATTTTTTATTTTTGGTGATTTTAGTTTTTTTTATTTTATGTAATGTAGATTTTTGATTTTTGATGACTTTTTATTTCTGTAATTACAGTGGTGGGGAGGGGATTATTAGGGGGTAGGTAGGTAGTGTATGTGTTAATAGGTTAGTGTAGAGGGTATTTAGTTGATATTTAATGTTTTGTTGGGGGGGTATAGTGCATGGGGTTAAATAGAGGCTTATGAGGGTCTGGATAGACCGCCATAAGTGACCGGGTTAAAATGGTGTAGTGCTTACACTTTGGGTCATGAGGGTCCTGGATGACACTCATGGCACTTATAGTGTTATTACATGTGTTCATTACTGTGTTATAGAGGTCTCTAGTTGAGGCACACAGTACACTCACATTGTGTGGCAAACAGCATTTCAACACTGTCTTTTATTGACCGATATTTTTTAACGAGCAAGTAGCTAGTTTCCAATAAAATTAATAAAAGAAAGAGATAAACAATATATAGTGAATTGATGAGTAATTGTATACATTTTGAAAAAATAATAAAATGTAAAAAAAAAGTGTTGGTGACTGATACTCATTGGTGAAGTACTTTAAATACAATGATAGACAGTATTAATGATACTCATAGGTGCAGTACTTAATCAAATGATACATGATAAATCTAACTCAAAAAGCATTAATGAGTGTAGCTACCAAGACTACAATTGTGTATGCTAATAATAGTAAAATCATACTTATTATTAAAGTATTGTATATAGAAAAATGTTAAGTAATTTTATATTTTATATATAATTTATTTAATCTAAGTGATGATGAAGGATCCGCCATATAATACATTTTCTATTTTGAATGTAATTACATTTATATATGAAAATAGATATCCCAGTAGATGAGATGTGATGTATATATCACTAAGAAGCCATAGTATGTGCTACTGGTTTACTTATGTTTTCAAAAATTTAAGAAGAATCACATCTTTATTGTAGTAACATTTGAGGTGTCGCGCTATAGGTGTATCCAGATCATTTTTGATGGCATATATGTGTTCTCCAATTCTCCATCTGAATAACTTGCTTGTTTTATTCCAAAAACATTGAGCTACATAAATAACCTTGTTTTGTACTGCAATTATAGAAGCTCTTCATTGACAATACCCCTTTTGTTGATGGATGCGTAAGACTCTTAGATGGTCTTATAAATTTGCTGAATTTACATCTTCAACATTTAAAACTACCATTCTGAAGTTGTAACCAGGTCTTTTAGTTCTGTGTTCTCATTTCTGTGAAATGGCTGTGGACCAATCTATCTGTCAGATTTGGTCTCCTACGATAA
The DNA here is from genome assembly GCA_027410445.1 of Discoglossus pictus. Taxonomy (NCBI): domain Eukaryota; kingdom Metazoa; phylum Chordata; class Amphibia; order Anura; family Alytidae; genus Discoglossus; species Discoglossus pictus. The sequence goes on along the minus strand of CM050175.1, from coordinate 7,383,998 downwards.
GTAAGGTTTTCATACTCCTTTCAGATCATTATCCAAAAGGTCCCGCTGCCTTTCAAAACTCTCTTTATTTCTTCAGAGTTTTGTCCGAAAGTTAAATACATTGTATGTATTTGAATTTTCTTCTGATGTTCTTATCTGTTTCTGCACACTTAACAGTCCAGTTCTATCACTCTCCAAAACTGCTTTATATGACATTTTTAGATATCTATTTGGGGGCATACCTAAAGGCCAATATTTGAGAATAAGAAGCAACTGTAGAACAGATAAGGAATTTGAAGTAGAGGCAAAAAACTGTGGATGAGATTCAAGAACAGCGGTTACCCAAATAATAAACAGTATCCTGGCCCATGAAGAAGCATTCTCGAAACGTGCGCGTCGGCCACCGTCCACATGCCAGTCCACCTCTGATGACATCATTGCAGAGCATAGTAGAAGCCGGAGATACAAACCGCGGGAGTTCCCAGCCTTTATCCACAAGACGCATCAAGATAGCAATACAAGATAAGCGCCATTATATTTGCTAATCATGCTGGTGTATGCTTTACTTTATTATATTTATATCAGTCTGATAATTTGACATTTGTCATTCATTTATGCATATGGATCCAGTTTGTATCAAAACCATGACAATATAAAAAAAATTTTGTGGCATAAATCCTAATAAGTCATTATTATTATAACAATAGTTTATCTTAATATTTAAGAAGTTTTGGTTAATAAGAAAATATTATTACAACAAAAGATTACTTTATCTGTTAAGAGTTTTGGGTCAGTACATTTATATTATTCGAATAATTAGTTAGATTTACTTAGCAGCTCAGAATACAGGGTAAGTGACAGACCCCCAGTACCACCACGAGTATATAGTTTCTTACACAGGGCAGTGTAGTGGAGGGTCACCACAGACACATCAGGGACTGACCCACTTTACCTAACATGTTAAAAATACATACAGTAAATTAACATTTTTATGCACTAAGCACTTTAGGCACTAAATCTATTTAGCACTTTTATTTTATATAGCACCTTATGATAATTATTTTTCACTTAGACCAATTGCGCCAGACTCTTGTACAATGTAAGAATATATCTTCAATTAAATCATAGTGATATCACAATTACATTGATAAAAAGTATTATTTATTTAAACTGCAAATAAAACCAATATATGCATGTACAAGTTAATCATAACTGCAATATTTGCTCTGTCTTAGATCCAATCTCAGTGAGATGCAAATAATAGAGTACAAGATTAATGTGATAATAACATTTCTTCTATAAATGTATAAAATAGTACCAATTTAAAAATCAGAGGTAGAGGCTGTATATTCTTATGTTTTAAACAAGTAATTTTGTATTTGCCGTAGTTTTAATTTTAACACATTGAAAATAAAAGATGTTAAGCACATTCTTTGTTTGTCTTCTAATATATATTATACTTTAAAGGAGTCTATTGCTATAGAAAATGTGTCTTTCTTTTCTTTGTTTCAATTTTGTATGCTATAACCCCTGGAAATATAATTGAAAGTGAGGAAATACAATTATTGTTACAGATTGGAAATGCAGCTAAGCATGGGCAAGTTCTAATAATGGGAGATTTTAATTACCACGAAATAAACTGGATAAATGAGACCAGCAGCTCAGCTAAGGGGAGCAGGTTCTAGAGTACACTCGGGGATCATTATCTGGCCCAGGTTATACAAGAACCTACTTGAAATGGTGCCATCTTGGATTTAGTTATCACAAATAATATTGATATGATATCAAATGTTGAAAGAGGGCAAACTTTGGGAAAGAGATGATCACAGCACAGTCTCATATGAGATTGAATAAAAAAAAACATAACTGTAAGGGGCCAAGATAGTTACATAGTTACATAGTAATTGAGGTTGAAAAAGACATTCAGTCCATCAAGTTCAACCTTTTACAATCTCCTCTGATCTGCATTTTAATTTTAAAAGGGCAGAGTTTAATAGTCTAAGGGCAGTAATACCAAGCATAGACTTGGAAAAAAGAAGAGATGGGTAAAAGTACTGAAGATAAATGGACAACATTTAAATCCTTACTAAATATACATACACATCGGCATATACCATGTGGGAATAAAAGTAAAATAAGTAAATCCCATCCAATGTGGCTTAACAATGATTTAAATATCAAGATAAGGAGTAAAAAACAGGCATTTACATTATAAAAACAAGAGGGGACAGAGACTGCTTTATGGGAGTACAAGGAAATCAACAATGCTTGCAAAAGTGCTATTAGACTGGCTAAAATAGAAAATAAAAAATTAGTTGCAAAAGAGAGTAAGACTAACCCTAAAATATTTTTTAAATATATTAATGGGAAGAAGGCCAGGAAGGAAGCTATAGGAACATTACAATGTGACACAGTCTGATAATTAGTGACCAGGAAAAGGCAGATGAGCTAAATAGATTATTTTCTTCGGTATACACAAGGGAGGTACCAGTGGTTGGGACACTGCGACATAATGGGGCTACACTACCTTTGCCAAATAATTGGTTAACACCGGAAGTAATCCAAAAGAGGTTGGAAAAAATAAATGTTAATAAAGCCCCGGGTCCTGATGGAGTACATCCAAGGGTACTGAGGGAACTGGGTTCTGTAATAGCAAAACCATTATATTTCATTTTTCAAGATTCACTCAACACAGGGTCTCTACCGGATAACTGGAGAAAAGCAGATGTGATACCTATATTTAAGAAGGAAGCAAGAGCAAATCCGGGGAATTATAGACCAGTAAGCCTCACATCTGTAGTGGGGAAGCTTTTAGAAGGGTTAATAAGGGATAATATACAAGAATATGTCTATTTGAACAGGATTATAAATAGGAGTCAACATGGATTTATGAGGGATAGGTCATGTCAAACAAATCTAATTAGTTTCTTTGAAGAGGTTAGTAGGAACTTGTATCAAGGCAACTCAGTGGATGTAGTCTTTTTAGATTTTGCAAAGGCTACAGTGCCACATGGGAGATGCTAGTCACTTACTGATTCTCCTTGAAGGCTCCTTACTTCCTCCTGTGTCTCTTCTGGCACACACATATACAGACCCCACTCTTCCTCTCTTGTACTTTGGATAATTTGCTGGTCACTTACTGATTCTCCTTGAAGGCTTCTTACTTCCTCCGGTGTATCTTCTGACCCACACATATACAGACCCCACTCTTCCTCTCTTGTACTTTGGATAATGTGCTGGTCACTTACTGATTCTCCTTGAAGGCTTCTTACTTCCTCCGGTGTATCTTCTGACACACACATATACAGATCCCACTCTTCCTCTCTTGTACTTTGGATATGTATGCCTGAAGTTACACTTTATAGAAATCTCACTGTCCTGATTTGTTTCTTTACTGACGTCTGTAAGTAATTATTAGATGGAGAGGACGGATAAATGGAAACAACTAAAAGTATCTCTGTAATAATAAAGACTCCAGATATTTATATTTTTACACAGTAAACCTCCTGCTGATGTGGATATTTATAAGAGATTTTTATGGACAGCATTACACCAGGAGGATAGTCAATAATAAATCTGTAAAGTGTAACATTTAATATATTTTTTATTCAATGCATAAAAGAAATTAATAAAAAACACAAAATACGATCAGACTTCATAAATATTTTAACTTAATTGCCATGGTCTATCTTGTGGTACCCCTTTGTGGAAGTAAAATACTTAAATTCACTCCAACATCCCAAGTCCATTTTCTCAGTGTCACAATTGACAGCTCCTTCATTGCCCTCATCACTTACCAAATCCCTCTTTTTCCATCTCTGAAACATCTGAAACATGTGTCCTTTCCAAAGGCACAACACTACAAACACACACATCCATGTTCTCACCATAGCGTGGCTTTGGCAACTCCATTTTAATTGGCCATCCACTCATCCACCTTTCACTGCTTCACACTATCATGACTGACTTTGCCAGATTTTTCAACTAATGCTTATCATCTGCTGCTCTCCTCTAATAGTCCCTTCACTGCCTCCCTATCTTACCAAGGTATCACAACCCACTCCCAGTTATGCTTGAAAATTCCAAGAAACCCAATCCTAACACAAGTTTTTGTTTCATCCCTTCACATAGAATAGCTAAACCAGAGGCTAAGACAATTTGCCAGTTCTCAAAACTGAGTCAAAGAGCTTTAGGACAAATTGTAGATATTAATTTCTGATTAAACAATTAATAATAGATGCCTTCCTTCTAAATGAAACACACCATGCAAATGTCAGGTCACACATTTGTACAGTTAATTCACCAACTACCATTGGCCCCTACCGTGGGCTAATATACCTTTTACAATTTATACCCCCTTTGAACTACCCTGCGTGGGCCAAGTTTGTCTCCATGGACTGGTGCCAGCCTTTCTCCCTCCCCACCTGGATGTTGAAGGGTCCATGGCCCTTATTTGATACAGATTATTGACACTGCAGTGGTTGTTTAGATAGTGTATCTACAGGACTTAAGGGTATGGGTCTTTAACCCACAGTGTCAACCATGGACATGGGGTGTGCAAGGTGGTACCTGCTAAGTTTGGAGAAACTAGTGGTAGGGCCCTGTGACTTAGGAAATAGGTAAACCCAATCACTTAGTTCTCCAAACTGATCTTTCATTAAATGAAATAGCTTTTTTGAAATGGAGGGGAGTTAGCTAAGGGAACTGTGATGTCCTTGGGTCTATGCACTTTTCTAGGCACACCAGGATTTTCTTATGAGATCTAAACAGTCAGGCTCCTATCAGAAAAAAGAGGGGATCATGAACAACAGTTGAAGGCAAGCACTTCCTAATTTGTAGTTAACCACACGACAAAGGATCAAAGGGGTATCGGTTCCAGAGCACTTGACACCTCTTAGCCTTTGTCTATTGAAACAATTGTTTTAATTACTGTTTTAATAGCCTTATTAATTACTCTTGATGGCTTAATCATGTTCTTAAATACCTCCATAGATGTCTCTGGAGAAAATTTGCACACTTGACGCAAATTCAGATTCAACAAGGACTGTAGCCCTGCCCTGAGAGTTCTGGAGAACAGTGTATTGTGGTTTTCTTTTGGAAGTGTTTACTAGCCATGCTTAAAGTGGTACTAACACTAAAATATTTGTTTTTGACCCAATGTACCAGTTTTTCCTCAAAGCATAATTTTCACATGAAACAAACATTATAAAATTCCGAACAGGACACAGAATTAAGGGACGATCATTATACAACAATCTAATTTTAAAACAGTGGAGGCCCAGGGGCTTATGGATGGCTCAATTACCTCAAACCACAGCATTGCATCTAATTTGCTGTGGATACTAGCCTTAACAGCCTCTGAGACCCTATAGGAGGGTTGCTTAAGCCAAGGGTAGTTTTCAGTGAGCACCTTGTTGGAAGTTAAAGTGGTGCACCCCAGCAGGGCAGAAAACAGCTTGAGTTACTAACCAACAGATAAGACAGTTGGGTCTTTTGGGGGGAGGTCAGGTTAAGGTAATGATTAACAAAATTTGCCTGACCGTCTAGTGTAGCTGGTTTCAGGAAGGCAGTCAGGAACCCTTCACTGCCGGTAGATTCTGGTGCTTCTTCTGAAACCCCTTCAGCTATTAATATAAGGGATCCAAGTGATCTTAAGCTCAGGTTCTATGGTTAGCACATAGGTATATTTACGTATTTTCTTTGAAACTTCACAGGGCTTCTATAACTTGTTCTGGGGATGTGGAACCAGCTTTAACACTTCCTGTCCCTCCTCCTCTCCCTGTTTCCCAGTAATCGTAGTGCTTCTTTTTGGCCTGGACTGGCTGCACATGGTCCCTGACTAACCCCTTTTAAAGCATCTAACGTCGGAAGGCTAAGACATACTGTATAGGTCCAATAGAACCTGGTTATGCCAGGTTCTCCCTCTCCTAAACATGTCTCATAACATTCAGGGTATCTCACATCTGCCACCCATACAGGCATGGCCAGATTACTAATCAGGCAAACTAGGTAGCTGCCTAGGGGCACTTTTCTGTGAAAAGCACCTGTATTTTATCTTAAAACCCCCTAAAAACAATCACTTTGGCTAATAAGCAAAATACTGCAGTTCAAAGACTTACTGGAACTAGAGTGTAGAGTGCTCACTGTTCCCACCATCCCATGCATTCCCGAATCTAGAGAATTTGCACCAGGTACATCGATGCAGCATAAGTAATTATATATAACGTTTGTTCACTAAAATATTTTTTTGTAAGGAAATGTTGGTAGAAGGTAGCTCCTCAATAGTATTTATTCTTGGAGAGAGAAGAAAGAGAGAGGGAAACAGAGAGAGGGGGAGAGGGGAAAAGAGAGAGGAAGGAGCAGAGAGAGAGAGGAGTGAGGTAGAAAAAGAGGGAGAGAAAGAGAGAAAGGGATAGGGAGAGAGGGAGGGAAAAAGAATGGGAGGGAGAGTGATAGAGCGAGAATGGGAGAGAGAGAAAGGGAGAGATTGAGAGAGAAAGAGAGAGAGAGTCCACAGAGCACAGAGAAAGGACACAGAGAGAGAGAGAGCACACAGAGAGAGAGAGGATGCACAGTGAGAGACATGGCACACAGAGAGACAGAGGGCACAAAGAGAGGGAGATGGTGCACAGAGAGAGGGAGTGAGTGTATAGAGAGAGGGATAGGATACCCAGAGACAGCACAGAGAGAGACAGCACAGGCAATTAAACATAACATATATGACACTGTCATTTATGACGGGCAAGTTACTGGTTTGTAATATAATTATGGTCGACACTGGGTGAATATATGTAAATCTATATTATTTTAGGGTGCCTTGGTTGAATATATTTTAAAAACTATAATAAGACACCTGGAGGAATTATAATTATAGATGACTGATTAACTTGAATATGTATACGTGAATACAATAGTTGATAAATTAGATGGAATATTTATAATATAATGGTCCCTGTGTTATGTCACGTATATGTCTATAGGAGGCCTTGGTTGAATATGCGTTTGTTTGTATGAGACATTGACTAAATATTTATATACTATATTATTAAAGTCAATACTTTGTAGAGCCACCTTTTGCTGCAATCACAGCTCCAAGTCACTTTGGATAAGTCTCTATGAGCTTGCCACATCTTACCACTGGGATTTTTCCCCATTCCTCCTTGCAAAACTGCTCCAGCTTCTTCAAGTTGGATGGCTTGCGCTTGTGAACAGCAATCTTTGAGTCTGAATACAGATCACCGTCATTCTTGGGCACAACAACAGTAATCAAGCAACAGAGAATCCATATATTGGTGTGCCCACTTGAGCCTATGCAGTTACAGAATGCTGCTGGATTTAAGATTGCGATAGGAGCCAAGAGCAATCAAGACCATAAATCAAAGAATCGATCAAATCTAGCATATTATAGCTAATCTGAGTTGCAATTTGGAGAATCACCCAGGTTCAAGCCTGGATGTCAAAAAATTAGGAATGAACACAACAACAACAACAATGTATTATTTATAATGCTAATGACATATACCTTTCTTTTCAATCTTTCAGCATCCAGGAGGAGACAGAGGTGGGGGCGTCAGCGCCATCTGAGCAGGATGTGGAGGAGCAATCAGGAACGAGCACAGGGAGAAGAGGAAGAAAAAGGTCTGAGGGCCCTTGGCTCGGGGAAGATAATTCGGGTGGTTGGGTCACTGTCCGTCCCTCTGGCGACCCCACCAGGATTTGACCCACAATCCTCCTCCAGGGCCCTACAAATGGACCTATGGAGCACAGGACAACAGCCAGCCACAACCTCCTTCCCAACAAAGCCGCAATGCACTGGCCTGGCCACCACCACCACGGGGCACACCCACAACATCGGATGTCTTGACCCAGGCTCCAGCCGGGCCCCAGTCCATAACCGCCATCTTCTCACCTGGTCATGCTCCACAGGCCGCCATCCCTACCACCATCAAGCCAGGCTGCTCAGGTGGAGATGCTTGTCCTCATGCGCCAGCGATCATATTTCTCCCTGGATCTCTCAATACTCTCTCTGATTATCCAGGATAACCCTGAATTCCCTTTTTAATTAGAAAAAAATCCAGTCCCCTTTTAAAGTTATGTATAAAATCCACTGTCACCACCTCCTTTGGTAGAGAATTCCACAGATTAACCACCCTTACAGTGAAAAACCCTTTTCTTTCTTTAAGGTGGAATCTTTTTACTTCTAACCTCAAGGGATGTCCTCTTGTCAGTTGAAAACCTCTTGGTACAAAAAGCTCCCTTGACAAATCTTTCTACTGACCCTGGATGGATTTATATAAGGTAATCATATCTCTTCTTAGATGCCTTTTTTCTAGAGAAAATAAGTTTAACTGGGTTAGTCTTTCTTCATCACTTAGCCCCTTCATTCCCCTTATTAGCTTTGTTGCCCACCTCTGTACCTTTTCCAGCTCTTAAATGTCATTTTTATAAAGTGGTGCCCAAAATTGTCCTCCATATTCCAAATGAGGGCGTACTAGAGATCTGTATAGTGACAGAATTAGTACAAAATGAGAAGAATAGGTGGCTCTAGGTATCTAAAGATTCTGGGATGGAAGGAAGGTGTGCTACTTGAGGATATAATAAGTATCCTTTGGATTATAAGTGCACACCCTTTGCCCTAGTAACAATATAGAGCAAGAAAAATATAAAACTTAACGTTTATTGATATAGTTAATCATGTACATCTGTAGAGAGGACACAGCCACATAACAACAATACTTATAACATCAGAGGGTAATATTCATGCACATCTGTATAGAGGACACAGCCACACATAAAAACAAGACCTATAAAATCAGAGAGTCATATTCATGCACATCTGTAGAGAGGACACAGCCACATAACAACAAGACCTATAAAATCAGAGGGTCATATTCATGGACGTCTGTAGAGAGGACACAGCCACATAACAACAAGACCTATAACATCAGAGGGTCATATTCATGTACATCTATAGAGAGAACACAGCCACACATAACAACAAGATCTATAACACCAGAGGGTCATATTCATGTACATCTGTAGAGAGGACACAGCCACACATAACAACAAGACCTATAACATCAGCGGGTCATATTCATGTACATCTGTAGAGAGGACACAGCCACACATAACAACAAGACCTATAACATCAGAGGGTCATATTCATGCACATCTGTATAGAGGACACAGCCACACATAACAACAAGATCTATAACACCAGAGGGTCATATTCATGTACATCTGTAGAGAGGACTCAGCCACACATAACAAGACATATAACACCAGGGGGTCATATTCGTGTACATTTGTAGAGAGGACACAGCCACATAACAACAAAACCTATAACATCACAAGAAAGGCCTAAATTTTTTGCCTACAGGGGATTTCAACCTCTTTGAATGGGTAAAGGACACACATCTGTTTGCCAGAAAATTAGCTTTAAAAAAATTATTCTCCAAAAAGAAGAATACAATCCCAATAACAATTTTAACTATATCAATAAACGTTAACAGCCTTATTAAATTGCAATTCGGTAAATTTAAAAGGGCTCTTTTTAAGCACACAACATATTTTTTTTACAGAAATTTTTAGTTAGTGTAGACCTCGCTTATGGATAGAAGTTCACTAACTAAAAACTTCTGTAAAAAAAATATGCTGTGTGCTTATATAGAGCCCTTTTAAATTTACTGAATCGCAATTTAATAAGGCTGTAAGTTTTATATTTTTCTTGCTCTATATTGTTACTAGGGCAAAGGGTGTGCACTTATAATCCAAAGGATACTTGTTCTGTCCTCTACTATTTTGTTACTTAGTGACAGAATTATATTTGCTTCCCTTTTTTCTATAGCCTTCTTAATACATGCTAATATTGTATTTTGCCTTTACAGCTGCTGCTTGGTTTTGAGAACTGTTACCTAGGTGGTTGTCCACAAGCACTGCCAAATCCCTTTCAATATATGATACACCTAGATTTGCTCCATTAAGATAATAAATTGCATGGCTATTTTTCCTTCCCAGATGCATAACTTTACATTTATCACATATATAGTTGTGAGCGTACGAGTTGTTGCTAACGCTGCGGGCTCGCTACGCGAGTCGCGGGCCTCTCGTAGCGAGGGCCGCAGCTAGTGCAGCTGGGCGAGGGTCTCAGTTGCTGGCATGGAGCGCCTTCGGCGCTCCATGCCAGCAACTGCGACCCTCGCAAAGTTCATGTCGCAACCCAAAGAGCACGACACACACATTACGACCCTCGCAAATAACATACGACACACGTTCACACACATAACGGCCTCTCAACACTCGGACGCAACTCTCGAACATTACAAAATTTAAAACACAATACATACACACAGCACATACATAAAAACCTTACCTACACCAAAAGGGGGCACCCAGGACCTCAAAAATGCAACTTAGACCTTCATTTTACTCGAAATAAAAGAGTTTAGAGACTAAAACTGTAAGCGAGAGAAAAAATGGCCGCCGAACAAAACGAAAACGAGGATACAGCACTCTAAACTCGCAAAACACCACAAGAAACTCGCAAAACGCCACAAACGACCTACGGATATTCATACCACACATTGCACACATTCATCATGCTTACACAGCAGCTCCACACCACTAATGCTCCAGCAACATCAAAACAGATTGCCAGCTCTTCAACACAATGCTTCAAAATAGGTAAAGTATATTCATTTAGTAATGTATTATATATCACATTATTATACACCAAACAGCATTAGCTACCTTACAATTTCATTGCCATCATTTTTTGACGGGCTATTCGCTAGTTTGTATTAAATCTCATCTGCCATTTAAATGCCCATTGCTCAATTTTAAGTAAATTCCTACGGAAGGAAAGCACATCATTATCTGATTTAATTACCTTGCACAACTTTGTGTTATCGGTGAAAATGGAGACACTACTTTCCAGTCCCACCTCTAATGCTGCAGACCTTTTTGTGCCTTCTCAACAGCACTCCACAGTGACAATCTAATGGTCACTATGTTAACTAAATCTAGCCTGGCTACAGAGTCTTGGATCTTATCCTATGTGATGGTCATATTTTGTATGTAGATGGCTAACTCCAATCACATGGTCTATGATCCTCTTCTCTGTGGACACGTAAGGTTCTGTTTAATATGTCACTAATTGATGGTCACTGAGGAATGCTGTTAAGAAGAGATGCTGCAGCCCCTATGTTTTTTTCAGGCCTTATGTTTTTGGTTTATTTTGTTTTTTGTTTGTACAATTCAGGTCCAGGAAGGCATATTCTGCATCTGCAAGCATTGTGGAGGAAATATATGAGGTGTAAGTTTTCCCAGTGCCTCTCAGGTAGACATTCATTCAATGACAGCCCCCCACCTTAACATGTAGCTCCCACAATCTTAAAGCTATTATATAGCCAGATATCTCAGACATGATTGTTGTTAGCTTAAATATAGACTAATGTCGCTATAGCTGTTAACTTGCAAAGTATCACATTGGCATGTTAATGACAGCCAGCATTGATAGTAAAGCATGTGATCCTGACCTCAATATCAGTCTGAGAACAGATCCTTTGGTCTGATGTAAGTAACATTGAATCTGGCTGCTGACCTTTGTGTCCTCTCCTTATTGTTGGTTATTTTCTCATATTACTGATTATCTAGAGACCTAGCTAATGGTTAATAATGATAGCAGATGGGAATCAGGTTAGTTGATATATAGTTACAGTTATAGTATTTAGCACTGTACATGCATGTTTTTATTTATTTTTATCCTCCTCCGCCTTTTTTTATATGACCACTTTTTTTTTTGTCACCACACTGTATGTGTGAAATTGGATTGAATTACACAGTCCAGAGATTGAATTATCTTTTTCATTGAGCAGATCAAGACAAGTTGTATGTGCTATGCACATTAATGGACCATTGGGTGATACTGTGGAGTATGAACATTCCCCTGCAGGTCTAATATAAATATTACAGGTGACACTGGAGTGGATTACCAGTTCCTTCTCTAGTGGACTGTGATTTGTCTGATCTCTCTGCCATGACGTGCCCACCTATAGAGACCCTTCATGGTATAACTTAAAGCTTCATTGCAGTACACAAGCCCCTTCACCACAACTTAGCAATGCTGGAGGGGACCAGAGGAACATACACCACACTAATCTACTCTAACCCATCAGGAGGGGCCGCAAACATATATGGAGGTTGTGTAGAGGAACGTGGATCAGCAGCTAACTCATTTCCATTAGGGGTAATCTCCCATAGGCCCACCCTGGTAAGTCCCATGCCATTGCTAGTGGCCATGTGCTAAGATGTAAAGCCATTCCCATTTTGGGACATCCCATTGTGTTCTGCTATTCATCAATTTACATTAGTGTGGATTGCAAAGTGGTGGTGGTGAAGGGGCTTGTGTACCAGAATGAAGCTGTGAGCTATACCATGTAGGGCCAGTGTAGGTGGGCAGGGGAAAGCAGAGTGGTCAGACAAATCACAGTCCATTAGAGAAGGAACTGGAAACCCACTCCAGTATCTTCGGCATGCAAACCTTATAGAACAGCACAGGCAAAGACCTAGCTAAATGTGCTGCAGTCCAGAGTCACAGAGAGTCAGACACCACTGCAGGACTGAACAACAAATAATTAAATGTTCCCCTGGTACATGATATATGTGATGTGGCGGTGTATTTGTGTTCCAATATGTAGATGTGATGAGCAAGATGTATATGCAATTATATTTATATTTTAGGCTCCACATTAGATCCTCTGTGAGTGAGAAAAGGGTTAATAAGGCATGAGTTTCATGTTTTTGTGTTGCTAGTTAATCAGGTAGTGTGTCTTTAATTGCTTTATGCCTGTTGCAGCATGACTTTTCATATTGGCTTGTGCATGACCATTACTGCACATGATAAAAAAGAAAAAAAAATGAAATGCCTTTTCTTTTGTTTGGGGATTGCAAGTAATTGTAATGCCTTTCCATACTTTTCCTATATTTTAAAGTGCACTGGTGTTTATATTGTCATGAACAGTGTTTAAAAGTAGCCTGTAAACCCTTTGCAGGACCTATTTAGAGCCCACAATGTTTTTGCCTCCATTTGTGGATTACTGGCTTGAACGCCATGGCGTCTTTGGAAACTTGTTGCAATTTAATAGCGAAATTGAAATGTAGCAGTTACTGGCTTGACAGAACAAACGATTTGCACGCGCGAGGTTTCACATTCCACATCCCTTAGGCTTTTTTCAGCCTTAAGTCGCAGATCGTGAGCAGCTTGCTTTACTGGTCTAATTTAAAGTGCCTTGCAAAAGTATTCACCCCCATGACGTTTTACCTATTTTTTACATTACAGTCTTAAGTTCAATGTTTTGTTAATCTGAATTTTATGTTTGCTTTACTATAATAATAATAATACATCTTCAAAGTTGTGGCATGAAATCATGCAAATCCTCAAACAATCCATGTTAATTCCAGGTTGTGAGGCAACAAAACACAAAAAATGCCAAGGGGAGTGAAAAACTCTTTTATTTCTTCAAGGTGGAATCTTTTGGAATTTTCTTCTAACCTCAAAGGATGCCCTCTTGTCAATTGAAAACCTCTTGGCATAAAAAGTTAAGTTGACAAAGATTTATATTATCTCTGGATGTATTTATATACAATTATCATATCCCCTCCAAGTCCCCATCTTATTCTAGTGAGAATACGTCTAATTTAGTTAGTCTTTCTTCATAGTTTAGTCCATCCGTTTCCCTTATTAGTTTTATTGCCCTTCTCTTTTCTATCAATACAATGTATTTTTTATGAAGTGGTGCCCAAAATTGCCCCCTATATTACAAATTAGGTTTACTAGGGATTTGTATAGTGACACAATTAAATGTACTTACCTGGCTTCTATACCTTTCTTAATACATGCTAATATTTTACTTGCCTTTGCAGCTGCTGCTTTCTGTAATGTAGTGAAATGTCCAGAAGCCTTCTAAATACTTTTTATCTTGGATACCCCTAGATTGCATATTAATTTTTTCTTCCCTTCAGAGGAAAGAACATCATTTTCTGATTTATTTATCTCGCCTAACTTAGAGTCATCAGCAAATATGTAGAAAATAATTTCCAGTCCTACATCTAAGTCATTAATAAATATGTTAAAAAGGAGAGGACCTAATACTGAGCCCATAGGAACTCTCCTTACCACATTAGACCAATCTGAGTATGTTCCATTTACAACAACCCTTTGCTTCCTGTCTTTTAGCCAGCTCTCAATCAATGAACAGATGTTTACTGCAATTCATGTATCCCTTAGTTTGCACAATAGTCTTTCATGTGGCACTGTATCAAAAGTATTTGTAAAATCTAAAATGTCTGCATCTTTTTCACATGACTTGTCCCTCATAAGTCCATATAGATTCCTACTTATGATCTTGTTCACTTGGATATATTCCTGTATTCTATCCCTTATTAACTATTCTGAAACCAGAAATGAGGAGTACAGGTCTATAATAGCCCGGATTTCCTCTTGCTCTCTTCTTAAATAAAGACATCACATCTGCTTTTCTCCAGTCATCTGGTAGAGACCCTGTGGTGAGTGAGCCTTGATAAATTAGTTTGGAAATTGCAGAGCCCAGTTCCCTCAGTATCCTTGGATGTATTCCACCTGGACCTGGGGCTTTATTAACATTTATGTTTCCAACCTCTTTTGGATTTTGATTTTTTTGCATTAACCAATTAGTTGGTATACTATTTATTATCATTGTTAAGCCAAATAGGATGTGATTTACTCAATTTAGAAATATTTAAAATCTGAGTTTTTATTAGCTCCTTATAACTTTATTTTTTAACTCTATCTTTAATGAGATTGTGTTGTGTTCACTGTTTCCCAAAGGTTGCCTTTTTTCAACATTTGATACCATATCAATACTATTTGTGACTAGCTACTTGCCCGTCAAAAATTACAGAATCAAAATTATAAGGCAGGCAATGCTGTTTGCCACACAATGTGAGGCTTTTGCTCCTCTGAGCTTCGTCAGCGCTCATCGTGAGCCCCACGCTTATTGCCTTTGGCGCTCATTGCGAGCTTCTGCCCCGTGTACTTCAACTTTCCTGCTTTGTACAGATCAACCTTCGGCACTCATCGCAAGCCCCACACTGAGCGCCTTTGGCGCTTATCTCGAGGCTTGCAATGAGTGCCTTTGGTGCTCATTGCAGGCCTCTCCAGCTCGTGGTGCTCATCGTGGCTCGCAATGAGCGCCCACGTTTAATGCTTGGAAATCGCATGTGTGTCTTTCCAGCATCTCCCGCCTGTCCCTTCCCTGTGTCTTTCTCCTATGTGTGTGCTGGATGTTTGCGCGGTGTGCGATGATTGTTTTTTTTTTTCAAAGTCCCGCATGTCTGGCATTGTTCGTTTATTTGTTACTGTCTAAAACATTGTGTATTTTGTAAGTTTTGTGAGCCTGGCGTTGCTTAGCCTCGTTTTCATGCTTTTTCTGAAATTTTGCGTTTTTCGTTTGCCATTTTTTTCCTTGCCTAGGCAATTGTTAAGTGACGAAAACCACCAAATATGGGTGTAATTTGTTTGCAACCTCATTTCCAGGCTTTCTGTATCTCCACCTGTGCTGTTTATGAGTGTGTTTTAATTTTTTGTAGATGATTTCTTATTTTTGGTGAGTTTTTATTGTTACGCGCTTTAACAGTGCTGCTCCGCTGGCTTTGCAAGGCTCGCTTATGTACTGCACCACTGGCTGCAATGAGCGTTTTTAGTAATACTGATTGACATTGACAACAGCCAATCAGAAGGCGCAAATACCTTCAGCCAATCACTCCATGGGGGTCTATCCCATTGTGATTGGCTGAAGGCATTTGCACCTTGTGATTAGTTTAAATAAAGATTGACAGGTGCTTTAGCCAATCAGAGTGGGATTTTGGGGTGTACCCCATCCTGATTGGCACACACATTGGCGCCTTTTAATTTGCTTAAATTTGATAGACAGCGTTTTCAGCCAATTAGAAGGCACCATTAGCTATTTCCTTCCGGAAAAGGCTCTAATAGGCTCATTAGCGTCGGGGAGGTCTGCGAGTTATTTTTTTTTTTTTAGAGCACTGATTGTTCCAGTCAGGGCAGAAGAGAAGGAGGCCGGGGACATCGCGGGGAGGTAAGTTGAATGTATATTATGTTTATTTTACTTTATTTTGTGTCTAAATGTTGTATTAATGTAATGTGTTTTTTTAACAGGGGTCATGCCGGAGAAGAAAAGAAGAAAGACTGGGACATGCTGGAAATATTTATAATGTTTATTTATTTTATGTAAATGTGTTGCACTAATTTTTTTATTTTTTCCCCCCTAGGTTGGTGATCTGAAGGGACATCTGCAAAGGTAAGTGGTCTTAATTATATTATTTTAGGTTAGAATTAGGGTTTCTGTATGTAGATAGGATTTATTGTATGTTAGATAGGGGGATGTATTTTAGATATAGTTAGGATTTATTGTATACTAGCGAATTGCCCGTCAAAAAATGACGGCAATGAAATTGTAAGGTAGCTAATGCTGTTTAGTGTGTAATAATGAAATATATAATACATTAATAAATGAATATACTTTACCTATTTTAAAGCATTGTGTGGAAGAGCTGTGAATGTGTTTTGATGTTGCTGCAGCATTAGTGGTGTGGATCTGCTGTGTAAGCGTGCTGAATGTGTGCAGTGTAACAATGTGCGTGCGCGAGCCCAAACCGTTGTCATGTACTTCCGCATTGGCGTAAAATGGCGAGTAATGTGTGGTATACGTTTGTATCGGAATATCCGTAGGTGTTTTGTGGTGTTTTGCGAGTTTCTTGTGGTGTTTTGCGAGTTTAGAGTGCTGTAGCCTCGTTTTCGTTTTGTTCGGCGGCCATTTTTTCTCTCGCTTCGATTTTTTTTTAGTCTCTAAACTGTTTTATTTCGAGTAAAATCGAGGTGTAAGTTGTATTTTTGAGGTGCTGGGTGCTCCCTCTTGGTGTAGGTAAGTTTTTTATGTATGTGGTGTGTGTATGTATTGTGTTTTACATTTTGTAATGTTCGCGAGTTGCGTCCGAGTGTTGCGAGTCCGTAATGTGTGTGAACGTGTGTCGTATGTTGTTTGCGAGTGTCGTAATGTGTGTGTCGTACTGTTTGGGTTGCGACGTGAAGTTTGCGAGGGTCGCAGTTGCTGGCAAGGAGCGCCTTCGGCGCTCCATGCCAGCAACTGCGGCCCTCGCTTTGCGAGGTCCTCAGGTGCTGGCATGGAGCGCCTACGGCGCTCCATGCCAGCAACTGAGACCCTCGGGCAGTGCCCTCGCTTATGCCTTTCCATACTTTTCCTATATTTTAAAGTGCACTGGTGTTTATATTGTCATTTACAGTGTTTAAAAGTAGCCTGTAAACCCTTTGCAGGACCTATTTAGAGCCCACAATGTTTTTGCCTCCATTTGTGGATTACTGGCTTGAACGCCATGGCGTCTTTGGAAACTTGTTGCAATTTAATAGCGAAATTGAAATGTAGCAGTTACTGGCTTGACAGAACAAACGATTTGCACGCGCGAGGTTTCACATTCCACGTCCCTTAGGCTTTTTTCAGCCTTAAGTCGCAGATCGTGAGCAG